>VDFB02387410.1:129890-152568 GCA_007258455.2 Sequoia sempervirens
TTTGGTGAGGCCCAACCCTTTGGGCTTAAAAAATTAATAAATGTCGCCCTTATTCCACCAATTTTTTATTAAAAACAAAATTTAAATCAAATTTATTGTTATTTCGGTTCCAACTATTGGTGGCGCTACTGCCACTAGTGGGCCATCGGTGGGCTGCTCAAGCACCACCCTGCAACCACCTTATAGCGAAATTGGGAAAAAAATTTCCAGGGGGCATAACTTTTTCTTGATTGTCCATTTTTTGACTTCTTATACTCATTGGAAAGGTGGTTCCATGCACTATGTTGTGGTATTAGTGGTTTTTCCATATTTTTTTTTGTTTTGGTAGTGATTTTCTTGCTAGAAGTTAGACGCTCCCTTTAAGCTTGGAGAGGTCATAACTTATGCATACAAAGTCAAATTTTGGACTTCTAATAGTCAATGAAAATTTTGTTCAAAGCACTACATAGTGGATAAATTTTGGAGATTTTTTGGAATGATTTATTCATTGTTATTTCTATTTGATTTTTTTATGGGTTCTTTTGAATATGGTGATTTTGTGAGCTTTTGGCTATTCGGATTTTGGTGATTTGATGTTGGATTCATTGTATACTCACATGTACATCTTTCATTACTCTCATTTGTGTTGAAAATGGAGGTAATTATGTAGCTTAATACTTTGTAAAATTATTATACTATAGATCTAATTAAGTGTTCTTTGTTACAATTTATTTGTGGATGATTATTTGTTTAGATTAATTTTACCATTTGTAGAAGTAGACAAAAGATTGTAGAAGAATAAGACCAAAAGATAGAAGTGACACAACATATATCGTGGAGAAACCCTTTCCGGAAAAAAATCCACCACAGAATCAATAGTGCTTGTATTATTTAACCTTAGAACAAGATTACAATAATTCTTTATCAATTCTTGCTTGAGATGCTTCTTTTTCCTTCAAAAGTTCTTCTCCACAACCTACAATAAACTCTGATCAAACTCTCTTCAACTTGCTTCAATTTATAGACAATAATGAGCCTTATAAACTTCAAAGAGTTTACAATTACAAAGCACAAAGCTTATATCACAAAACCTATGCCTATTCTTTACAAGTAGAGTTCTTCCATGAAAGACAATGCCAAACCAAGTCCTTCATCAATTTGGGCATCCAAAACTGAAGTCCTAACTCAACATTGATTACAAAGATATCTTGTAAGCTTCTCCTCAAAGTTGGCACCCAAGAATGGGCCCATTTAACTTAGCCTTATAAAATATCTTCTCATGCAAAAGTGTTAACTCCAAGATGCCAATTTGGGCCCCCAAGGCGGGTCCAATTCAATCCTTGTTAACTAAAACATATCTCTCCATCAATTCATGCAAAGAGGATGCATGATTGATCATCCCCACTTAACTGAATGTATCACCTGTTATCTGTCATGCAACTCAAGTCATTAGTCATGCATTCCAAGTCAACTGAAGTCAACTAGTATTCAGTTGAAACTAACTATATGCAACTGAAGATAACTGAACCATAACTGAACTGAACTAAAATGAACTAAACTCATACTAAACTGAACTAAACTAAACTGAACTCCATGCAATATGTAAAAGTCAATTCCTAACTTAGTTAGGATCTTTACATGCGTTACTAAAGTGTTATCTTTTTCTAAATAGTTAACTGAACTCAAGGTGGGTTCCACCTTCCATGTGGGTGCCCCATATGCTCCTATTTTGTAGGAGCTCTTCTTTTATGTCCCCACATGTTCCTATCATTTACAATTAATTACAAATGTCAATTTACATGTTCATTTCATTCAAATGTAGTCTCTTTGTAATCCTAGTGTTGGGGAACACTTTCCAAGGACTTAGGAGATACATGACATATGTTTAGGATTGCAATTAAATGACATCCTATTCCCAAAATTCTCCCACTTGACATTATACATTTTAATTATTCTAAACAAGGAATCATTATTATAAATCAAGTGCAAGACTCAAGGCCAATGGCCTTCCTACACCAACTAATCAATCCATGCCAACTTCAAATGCAACCTACATAATCATGAAGCTCCAAGCAAATGATTAATACTCAAAACTAAGAGAACTTATCTGTAGGAACATGTTTCACAAGATAATCTACAACATTAATCAAAGTGTCAACTTTCTCAATTAATACCTTCCCACTCTCAACCATTTCTTGAACAAAGTGATACTTAACATCAACATGCTTAGTACAAGCATGATACAAAGGATTTTTGGCTAAACACATAGAACCCTGATTATCACATTCAAGTTTAACTTACTTGCAATTAAATCTATATAAGAGTGAATTTGCACCCTTTATGAAAATTCCCCTTTTTGCCTTCTCCACTTTAGAAAACCAAGTTTGGAGGCTTAATCACACCTAAGCTCATTTCTTTCATTCCACTTGGTTCCTGTTTTGAGCGTCGATGGGGGAATTTCTATTGGGGACACCCGCACGATGCGTAGACATCCGCACGACGTGCTTATGTCCCTAGTAGATTCCTATGGCTAATCCTACAAAGGTGTTACACTTCTCATTAGTGGTCAAGTTGTAATGCCCCCTTTGGCCGATCGACCTGAATATGGTTGTTTTCTTCATCTCCTTTTCAAATTCCTTCCTCCTACATGTTTCAAAACTTCTTTTGCATACCTTCAAGAAATCTTCTTCACTCTCTTGCACTCACTCCTTGCATTCTCAAGCATTTTAGCAACACTCTTGCACTCCATTGTAGAAACAACTTTACTCCATCACTTTAGTAGAGCAAATTTGGGACCACACCATTGCAAAAGAGGCTTGTGTACTCTCATTCTCTCCTCCATTAGCCTTGAGTGATTTTGGTGGAGGTGGTAAGCCTCCATTCCTCTCCTCTATTACTTGGTTGAGTAAGCACACTTAATATTTTGTAGTGTTTTTAGTGTTCTAGATTACATTACTTTCTTTATCATACTTGCTTTCTTTGTTGTCTATGGAGGTGGAAACACCTAAACGGGGGTTTGACTGAGGCAGGCCCCTATATAGCCACCCAAAAAAATTCCTCCTCTTTATGTGTAGGTGAACATTCTTTTGGAGAGCTAGCTGGAGAACGGATTTATTTGTGAGATCCTTCTTGCCACCCTAACTCTTACATTTTTACTCTATCACATTAGAGAGTATTTTGTTTACTTAATCACGTTATTTTGGACCTTTAGTAGTAGTTAGCTGAACTACTAGCTTGTTTTCCTATGCTCTACCTGGTCTCTTTAGTTGTCTAGTCGTACGGATGCTAGCGCACCAAACTGTCATCCCAAGACCGCACTTCTATCCTCGAGCAAAGAGCTTCCTAAGGTGTAGCGTTGAACCCAAAAAATGGATCACCTAGCTTCATCTTACATTTTGGTTCTCTAGGGTGATTGAAGGTCTTTATAGTCATCATTATCATCCCGCATTCCCCAACATCTTGTTAACTTGAGGTAAGTTTGGGCAGCCTTCAACTCTTGGCCCTCCGTGACTTGGGGCCTTGAATGTGGTTGGTCCCTCTCTCTTACAAAAACCAATACCTTTCCCAAGTCTCTATAACCAAACTACCTCTTTGGAGGCATGTGAAACTGTCGAGTGTGTTGAACTCACATCCAACTAAGGTGCAGGCTTCTTAGTCTTTACTATTGAAAAATATTTTCTTACAAGTAACCATTCCAACATATCTCTTACCATAAGAGAACTCAAGCCTCACCTATTTCTCCAAGTATCCATGAGGACCTGTAACCAACCAATCCATGCCAAACTACAAATGCAACATAGCACTATCATCAAGTAATCAAGAAAATGATTAATGTACCCAATACATAAAAGAACTACACAAGATCAATGCCAAAGCTCTAATCATGAATCAAGAACATAAACATGACAACATGATCTAACCATCTCCTCCAAGGAGATCACATGCATCATAACATACATAAACATCCTAGTTTCAAGAGAAAAAGTACCATGCCAAACTCTAAACATGTATCAAGAGTAAACCATGACATAATAGCAACCACTCTAAACCAAGAAAAAACATATCCCCAATCACATGAAGATAACCTTACAAATGATGCATCCACGTCACTTCCAACAACTCCCACTGAACTGTGGTAAGAGCTACACATGGCATCATGACTACCATCCTCTTCATAAAGATCGCTCTTTAACATCAAGCAAAGAGTCATCACTAACATTTTTACATGAAATGATCAATGCATGATTACTGTCATTTGAGGATTCCTCTGTAGAAGAATTAGAACTCTTTTTCTTGTTCTTACAATCCTTCTTCGCATGTCCCAGTTTTCCACAGTTCCAACACCTTACCTTACTCCGTCCTTTGGACTTACCCTTTCCTTCCTTGTCTCCCTTAGGTTCCTTTTTCTCAGGCCTACCTTTTACAAAAAAAGGCATCTTGGATTTCTGTTTTAGACTTCCTCCTCATCTCCTCTGATAGGAGAGTAGGAATTATATTGTCCATCTTTGAATCTACACCACTACCACTAATAGCAATAATTAGATTTTCCCAAGACTCTAGTAAAGAACAAAGTAACAAAATTCATTTATCTTCATCTCCTAGCTTTAGGGTGAAGCCACAATAGTGGTTTACAATTCAAGTGAGGAAGGAAATCTCACAAAAAATGACCCCAAAGCAAAAAAAGTGATTTTGGGGGTTCGTACGAACCTATTGGTTCGACCAAATGTATTAGGGGTTCGCTCAAACCAGTGTTCGAGCAAACCCCTTTAAATTTTTCCCTCCAAAAAATAAAACAAATGCATAGCAAAGGGGGTTTGAGCGAACCCCCTTGAAGAGGTTCACTCGAACCCTTAGGGATTCATTCAAACCCCCCTTGGCCCTCATCCCCCTCCTGAGACACAAAAAAGCCTAATTTTTTTACACTTCGGAGCTTGGGTTGAGGATGAAAATTTGAGAAATCTTCAGAAACCCTTCTGGAATCAGATAGTCCTCGAAACGAGCTACCCAACGAATATAATTTTTATATGTTTTTATTTTATTATGTATTTGTTTTTTTAGTTTTATTAAACATAGGTTCTTCACCGAAAATGAAGGTCTTTGTTCTGCACATGTGGAAAAATAGTAGATTATCATTTATTTTTTTGAAAAATATGAGTGCACCAGATATTGAAGTCCTTGATCTAACCAAAAAAAAATTGAATTTCGATATATACAAAAAAAGTTACACGTTCTACGATCGCGCTATGTCTGAATTGTAATTGGTTTGACTTCAAAACTTGATTAAAGAAAAAATATTCAATAAAAAACTATCTAACCAAGTGGAAGCACTAGATATTGGAGTTAAAAATCTAAATTTGAAAAAATTAGAATTTTATCCTTCATGGAAAAAAATTATGCATTATACAAGCAGGTGCCACTTTTAAAAATGTTGTTTTTGAAAAACCATTTTTCGGTGGGGATGGAAAGAAGTGTAATTCGATTCCAGTAAATTTTGGAAAAATATTTTAGAATCTACAGACAAAATGTGACGAGACTCTAGTTTGCATCATCTTCAAATTCCTCATGTTTTAGCCGCTATAGGTCCCCGAATGTGAAGATTTAGTTAAAAATAATAATTTCAGTGTCCATTTTGGCCAAAAATTGTAAACCACTATTGTGGCATCACCCTTTACATCTATAGATGCTAACTAACTTAGAATTAAATTAAAAGCATTCAAATGATTTGCAATAGAATCACCATCTTTCATCTTTAAAGAATACAACTATCTTTTTAGATACAACTAATTAGTAAGACTTTTAGTTTGATAGATATCACCTATTCTCTTCCATAACTTATATGCAGTAGTTTCTTTTGAAACATTCAAGAGAATAGCATTAGTAAGAATAATCTTATGGTCCCTCTTTCCTTCCTATCAATCTTAGCCCAATCCTCATTTGACATCGTTGTAGGTGACTTTTCCCCATAACCAACAACTAACCATTGATCTCTCTCTTCAAGGAAATCCTCCATTTTTAGTTTCCACATCTCATAATTAGATCCATTGAATCTTTCAATATCTAAATGAGAATTAAAACTCATTGTAGCAAACTTATTTTCCAAAATCAGCAATAACACAATAGTAAAGCTCCCACTACAGCCAAAAAAACCTTCAAACTTTTAAGAGAAAGGTGTCCCAAACTCTACCCCAATTGTTAGCTCTAATACAAAATGTTGAAAATGGAGGTAATTATGTGGCTTAATACTTTGTAAAACTATAATATTGCAGATCTAATTAAGTGTTCTTTGTTACAATTTCTTTGTGGATGATTATTTGTTTAGATTCATTTTACCATTTGTAGAAGTAGACAGAAGATTGTAGAAGAATAAGACCAAAAGATAGAAGTGACACAACATATACTTAATTGGATCTACAGTATAATAGTTTTACAAAGTATTAAGCTACATAATTACCTCCATTTTCAACAATTTGACATAGTTATCAGTATATTGTTGGATTTGTATGTTGCATTGTTGCATGTACGAGTTATGCAGTGTTGTAGGTTGTCTATGCTTGCATGTTGCATTTATGACTTGGATGTGGGTTGTCTATGCCCATAGATATTTTAGTGTTGTTGAAGATTCAGATTTGTGGCTTGGTTTAGTCACTTGTTTTTTTGGTTTGGTTGTCATGTTGAGGAGATATGGTATTACCAAGTACAATCATGATGTGGGACCTATGTTGTTGACTATGTGATTTAGACATGTGTGACATGGTTGGATTGTGTTGCTGGTACATTTGGTGGTGATCATGGTGTCATGGATGTTCCTTGTGCCTTAGGGACTCTATCATGATAAATTTTTCCCATATTGTGGAATTACGTTGGACCCCCATACTTCCCCTAAATGTCTAGTTCTAATGTCTTCTTTTGCATGATTTTTTTAAAGTTCCTACAATTATTTTCTACTCACTCCTTCCTACCTTGTGGATTTCATTGGAGTTTCTAATATTTGGACCTCCCTTGTTTCATCATGTTCCCATATTTGGTTCCACATCAAAATCCCACATCCCTTTCTTGATATCCCAAAATCTATAATTTTTTTGCATTTACTTCAAGTCACTTTTGTCACTCGCCTAAACTCCCCAAAATTCCATTAATTCCCAAATTTGACCTCTAGTCTAGCTTTTCCTACCTAGAAAATATTGTTTTAATCTTGAGGGTGTGGATTCCAATACAAATCTTATCAATGGAGGATGAGGGTGGTCATTCCTCTAATAATAAGGTAGGTAATTTTTATCTCCCAAGGATCTCTATGCCAAATCTTGATCATCCATCTCATAGATTTTGTAGATTTAACCTTGCATTACACTCCAAAATCATAATGTTTGTTTCTCCATTAGATTTCTACAAGAAAGATGTAATATTGTTGTTTGCCTTCAAGCGTAACCTAAGATACTAAATTAAAGAGTTTGAGATTAATGTGATCAATAAAAAGGTGACTGGACCACACATTTCTTGATACTAGGTCATGTGATACTTGATCAGTTCTATGTGGGGATGTCAAGAATTGTAAGGCAGACTTACCCTTGTAATTCTCACATGTAGAGGGTTGTGTAAGTTTACATCACTTGATCAGTGACGCTAGCGCGACACGCCCTCTGATACCATGAGGATGGTGGGGAGACTAGACCTCGTGACCTCTTACCTACAATAGGATGCTTTAGCCAATTGAGCTAGGCCCACCGCCCCTTGACTAGTGCTATATTAATTTCATTCTCAACTTTAAATTTTTTTATGTTGCAATAATTTTATTCTCAATTTTAAATTTCTTTAAAATATTGAACAATTTATTTTAAATTTCGTTGTCAATTTATGACCTTAGAATTAAAATATTATTTTTAAGAATATTTCTTTTATTTAGCCATTTACATGTTATTGTGTTAATAATGATAAAATCATATAGACCATGTGGAGAGATTTTGTGCATAAGGTGTTTCATCTCTCTCTAGTCTACTTAAATGTCATATTCTTCAACAGTCCAAAAGTTAATAGTAATTTTGCACTTCATTCCTACCAAAAATGACAATCAAGAAAGTCTATTTCTTTACTAAATATTGAATGAATTAGTGTTCACTAAAGGAACTCAAATTATTGAACAATGCAAAGGTGTAGATTCATTCCCAAGAGATTAGAGTGTATGTACATCATATGTACAAGAGTTATTTGAGCCAAAATGCAGAGTAGTTCTGAAAAACCAAAGAGATGAACCGAAAGGAAGAACTATAGGCATCAAGCATTCTCGCCTGCCAAACCTAACGACCATTCTAGCCGTGAATGAATAAATCTACCATCGCCCATCTTCTCATGTATTTTCTAGTATTTTTTCCATTAGCCTCCATATTTTCCTTGATTGCAAGAGATTTTTCAACTCTGCCCACCTGGTCGGTGGGCTCTTTGCCCTTGACTGGTACATTTTTCTCCAGGAAATAAATCCTTTTTTTCATCTCTGTCTACTCAGAAAATAAAAAACCTCTTCTCTATAGCGTCAATGGGTGGTATTGTTCAAACCCTAGTGCAATAGTCCAACCTTTTATCTCATGCTCTTCTGCTAGGCAACTATTTTTGGAGTCATATAATTTGAGGTTGTAATGAGGATCACAATAGTAGCTAGAATGAGTGGGGAGACATTCAAGCTAGTAGACAAAATGAAAGAAGGCAAGAAAAAACTTATGGAAAATGTTTTCACATTTTGGTGCTTCTACAAACAAAGTGAGTGGAGAACTAGTTCAGGGATTTAGCGACCCAATGCTAGATGACCAATTAGGTAAAAGCACCCAATATAGCTCCCTAATGACATTGTAGAGGTTATTTTAGAATATCAAAATAGAATAGTTATATTTTTCTTATGGGGAGTCCCATTTGAAGTTGAATTTTACAAATGGAATTGGTTAAACTAGGAAAATCAGGGATGGGAGATTGAAACCTGAAGAGGTCTAGGAAAAAGGTATGTGCCATGCATGTTTAAGTCAAAAGAATGTGCCCAAACTATTTTTCAATATATTATTTGGGTCATTTGAGGGAAAAAAAATATTTGCAAGCCTATACCTTCAATTTTAATCCTGAGGGTATGTCTCGCTCGCATTATCCCATGTGGTTCAAGCTTTCGTTTCTCAATTTGGTTTTTAGACCATTTCTAAAGGATATTGTTGCTCAGTTGGGAAGAGTAACCTAGCACAAACACAATTCTAAATTTTTTTCAAGCTTAAGAGTTCATCCTAGGGCTTGTGTGGAAGTAGATCTAAACAAACCATTGCCAGAAAACATTAAACTTATCAGACCAAGCTTCAAAATAGAAAAACCTCTAGTCTATTTGAACAAGCCAAATGCATTTTTTTACTTATACAAAAGAAGGTCACTTGATCCCCGATTGTCCTTTCATGAGAAATAAGTTAACTCAACCTCCAATTTTGTACCATCCAATAGCCACCTGTCCTCTCCAAGTCATGCTTTGTTCCCTTCCAAAGATCACCCCTCTTCTTCCCCCTCACCTGCCATCATGAATTCACCTATTTCTTCTTCTACCCCTAACAATCTTTATGAAGCCCGTGAGGAATTTTCCCCCTCTTTTAAGGATGTTGTCATGACAGATGGTTAGACATTAGTTAGAAAAAGGAAAGAGCCACCTATCTCATCCACTCTTGTTTCTTCCCCCTCTTCTCCAAACACTCAAGGTTCTTCTTCCCCTCCCTATCATGCTCTTCTCCTCAACCACGTTTCCAAGAATCTTCTCCCCTTTCCTCTTTCTCCTGCCATCGATTTAGATCTCCTTCTTCCACCTCTAAAGAACGCGAGGCCAAGGATTCTAAATTGACTCTTGATAATAGCTTCAACATTCTACCCCTAGTCGATGACCCTTCTCTTTCTCATCATGAATTATAGAATCCTCTCTTGGAATGTACAAGGGATTTCTCTCCCTCCTCACAAGTATAAAGTGAGGGATATGATCAGGAAATGGAAGTTGGATGTGCTTTTCCTCCAAGAACTTAAAGTCAATAGTATTAAGCTTGAGGCATTGTTATACAATATCCACAGAGATGCTAGTTTTTTGCATACATCCCATCATGATGGAAAAGGTGGGGCTATTATTGGACTTTGCTCCATGGGTTGCTAAACACATTATTAGTAAAGGAAAGGACCCCTCTCATAGTTTTGTTTGGGCCCTCACCTTTATTAATAATTAGCTCATTGAGTTTTGTTCAATTTATGCTCCCAATCTTGCTAAAGATCAAATTGAGCTTTAGAATTGGATGTCTAATAACCTTCCTAATGCTGATTGGATTTTAGGAGGTGATTTTAATATGGTTGAACACCCTCATGATCATAGTTTGTTTAGAAAATTTAATCTCATCTCTAAAGAGTTTAACAATTGGTTATTTTGTCGAAATTCCTTGGGCATGACAAATCCTATACATGATAAGCTTTCTAGCCAATCAAATAGTTGCTTTACATGGTATAATTACAAAATGAGAAAGGACAAGAAGTTGAGCAGGTTGGATATATTTTATATTTTCACTATCTTACCTTTGGTTCAAGATTTGGTGGGATTATATGTTCAAGTGGATTTTTTTGCTACACTTTCTGATCATTATCCCATAATTTACAACATAAGTTTTTCTCAAACTTCAAATATTGACCATTCTCTCCCTTTCAAACTCAATGTTTCACATCTAAAGAATCTTTCTTGTCTAGATGCTCTTGAGGGGATTTGGAACCCCTTTCCTAAACCAGATGAAGGGGGGGCTTGGATTGACTGGTGGTGCAAGGCCATTACTCAATGCACTAACTTCAAACGTTCTATTGGCAAAAAAAATGGCTAGGCAATGCAAAGGTAAGGAAAAATTCCTTCAAGCCAATTAGATTCAAGCTAGGAATATACTTAATGGTGATCCTTGTAATATTAGAATTGAAGCCTCTATTGCTACTAAAAAAGCTTAATTGCGTAAACTTGATAATTGCAAAGGACAAGGGGCCAAAATCAAATCTAGACTACACTAGATAAAAGAAGGAAATAAAGGCACTAAATATATTTTTAATTATCTCAACTACAAGCATAAAAAGGAAAGAATTAACAATATAAGGGATGAACTCAATACCCTCCAGTCTAATCCTTCTGAGATATGTAATATCTTTAAATTATTTTATGAAATCTTTTCAAAGATGACCAATGACAGGATATTCAAGAAACCCTTGAGGATATGGTTAGAACTTATATTCCTAGCAGAATAGACTTTGATTACAATCAATATTTAGACAATGTTTTATCTTTGGAAGAGTTGGAGAAGGCTCTTTTCTCGATGGCCCCTTACAAAAGCCCTGACAACGATGGTCTTCCTATGAAGTTCTACCAAGCTATGTGGCATCACATTAAGGATGATTTTTATTGCTTATACCTGGAGGCTATTAAAAATGGATCATTGGGCCCTATTATTAATGGCGGTATAATCAAACTTCTTCCTAAAGGGAAAAAGGAAGACCCCATTTCTATTTGGTGTCCTATCACCCTTCTCAATACTTCTTACAAAATTATAGCAAAATCCTTGGCCATTAGGATCAAACCGATGGTGCAAGGAATTTTTTGAGTTGAACAAACATGTTTTATTGCTGACATATTTATTCTTGATAATCTTATGTTAGCATAGGAGACTTGTGAATGGGCTCAACAAAATGGTCAAAATGCTATCTTGATTCAACTCAATTTTGATAAATCTTATGATAGGAATCATTGGAGCTTTATTCTTGAAATGCTTGAATGGCTTGGTTTTGGCCCCAAACTTCGAGCTCATGTTCAAATGTTGTTTCCAGATGCTAATGCTTAGATTATTATCAATAATGTAATGACATACCCATTTCATTTACAAAGATCTATCCAACAAGGATGTTCCTTGGCTCCTTACCTCTATGTCCAAGTGGTTGATGCTTTGGGTTATTTACTTCAAAGTGCTCATGATATGAAGTTGGTCATATAAATCTCTATTTTTGATAATTTTGATGTAATTAATTCTCATTATGCTGATGACAACTTGTTATTTTTACAAAATTCTAAAAATAATATCTCCAACATGATGGATATAATGGATCTATATTGTATTGTTTTAGGATCTAAACTTGCACATGATAAAACATAATTTTTGATGATTCAATCAGGCCCTATTCCCCAATGTATCCCATGTGAATGGAAACAAATTAAACATAGGGAAATTATGAGATATCTTGGCATACCATTTGGTATTGGGGTCTCTCTTTCAAATGTGAGGAAATGGTACCTTAATAAATTCAATAATAAACTTTTCAATTGGGGAAATAAATTTCTCTCCTTGGCTGGTAAAATATAGGGTGCCAATAAAATCTTTCTTGCTACACATGTTTATTATTATTCATGTTGGATGCCTTCAAAAAGGGGTATGATGATTTAATCAAAATTATTTTTCAATTTCTTTGGGCTAGATGGGATGAAAATAAAGGGTTTATTCCCACTTCATGGACCCATTGTATTCAACCAAAACGTAAAGATGGCTTGGGTCTTATAGACCCAAGAACTCAAGGTTTTTGCTTGTCTACCAAGTGGATTATTAGAGTTGTCCATGGAAACAAACTGTGGAAGATTCTTGGAAGATTCTTATACAAAACCGTATTAATCTTTCCTCTATCAAGGGCAAATAACAACATGTGAGTTGGCTAGACAAAATTCTTCATGCTCCCTTTTTTTTTAATAAAAACCTCTTCTCCCCTCTAATCTATATGGAAAGCTTGGCAACACACTTGTCATCTTTTAAAATGGAGATGTAATTCTCTTCAACATGGTTTCAACTTCTCTACCTCTTCAATTTGATGGAACAAGCATATTCTCTATCAGGATTAGCCTCTTGCTTTAATATTTCCAAAGAAGTCTTACTCTTTGTTTAACAAGAGTCTACAATGTGGGTGACTTGTGGGACTTTGACACTATGAGCTGGTTGTCATGGAATTATGTCAAAACTCAATATAATCTAAGAAATGCATACAAAGGGTTTCTAATTTTTGTTCAGTCTTTGGTTCTACTTGATTTGACTATGAAATTATGCACTCCTATCCATTGTAATTTCTACAAATATTGGTTATGGATGTCCTCTTATCCTTTTCTTTTCTTTCCTTTAAAAAATGCCTACTTGGAGTTGCTTCCAAATTTGCTCTTCAAATCTTGATTGAACTTCAAGTGGAATTGTAGGTTCAATAAAAAAAATTGGACTAAATTATCTGCTCAAATTTGGAAATCAAAGGCTAATATATATGCTCAATTAATTGCTTGGAATATTTTACATTGAAAACTACCCATTGAGGATAGGCTAAAACGTATGATGATCTAACTAGTTAATTGTCCCTTTTGTTAAAGGAACTTAGAAAATATAAGGCATATTTTTTGGGGATGCCAATCTATTAAAAAGCAATGGTATGCTATTTTTAATGATCCACTGACTATCTTTGGGCATGTTTTAAACTGGAGAGAAGCACTTCTTAGAGTTGAGTTACATCATAATGTCATAACAGATGGAGTTAGACATGTCATTTTATCATATATATGGAGAAATGGGTGTAAAGTTGTTTTAAATAATCTAAATGATCACCAAAGAGCTGCACTTCTAGGGCTTTACTCTGACATTTTTTATTGTTTGATCTCTTTGTTTTCTTATCTATAGGCCGAGGCTGAGAAGAATCTAAATATTGAATTTCAAATTCAGTAGATCAAACTCCAAGTTAATCAATTATTCGGCAAAAGGAAGGTCACTATATCTCAGGGCCTAAAGTCTTATCTTCAAGACTGATTAAATTGTCTTTCTAGCTTTTATAGTTGTTGGTGGCTGGTTCACCATGTTGTTTCTATTGTTGTATCTCTCTTGTCTCATGCTTGTACAACTGTACTATTTCCTCTAGTTTGTTGTAGTCTATGCTACTACAACTCTATTGTTTTTTGTCACTACTTGGTTCCTGTAGTATGATGCTACTGTTATAGCTGAATGCTATGTTTTTTGTAGGTTTTTCAAGCAATTTTCACTACATTCTCATTGTGATATGCTTTTATCTCAATATAAAAAAGAGTTATTTGAGTCATTTTAGGTATTTTTACAAAGATATTAATTTTATTTTTTATTTTTTGCTAACTTGTACAAATGATTGTCCTAGTTTCTACAATGAATTATATATACATTAATGAGAATATTGGATACATTGGCATTCAAACATAAAACCTACCCATGGCTAATGTGATTTTCCACCACTAAGCCACTCAACCTTTCATAATGAAAATTTTAAAATTCAAGTGTAGTGCAATTCTCGCACATCCTCTAAAGTACAATCATGTTAAGATTAACTATAACACCAATTTCAAATATCCAAAGATGATATAATTTAATTCTAATAAATTTTAGCCATGATACATTATTTTTAGTTCTAATTATTTTTATATTACTTTGCAACAAAAACAATTTGACTAATTCTTAACATATATAATATATATTTAATAAACTATATAAAATTGTCTCATTTTTTATGTATTTAAAATTTAACGATAAACAATTCTCTCTTTAAAAAATACTAAAAAAAACACACACAATTAAACCTATAGATCTAATTGCTAATACTAATGTAACTAAATATATATTTTTAATAATTAAAAAATATATATTGAAATCTCTAACTCAACTACTTGCCATGATCATGGTGCACATCCATTTCTAGCTTGTCATAAAATTTTCCCTTTTATGGGAAAGGAGCAAGATTAATAAGGTGTTTCATTTGGCCTGCCTTTCTAATACTAGAGAAAAATCCCTATTTGATATTGTCAGTTAGATCTCTCACATGGCTATGTGAATACATCCTAGTATCCCTTCGCTTTGTTTAACCATTTTTTGTTTTTCATAGGATGGCCCATGTGGGTATCTAATTATCCCTTCCTTTGTTAGCCCATTTTTTATTTTAGGACGCTATAGATTATATGTGGGTTGCTTAAAATTTTCAAGATATATTTTAAGAAGTCAATGCTGATTTTTTTAATAATGTATTGTACATAGTAGAAAAAATTACATAAGAAAGACATTCAATAACGTTGAATCATTATAAATCAAAAGTTATAATAAGGTTTAGAAATTGAAGTCATGGAAATAATCTTTACTATTAATCATGATAATATAATTACAATATAATAACATTAATGATGGTTGGGAACATATCACGAAATGAAACAACAATACCCTAGAGTCAAAAGGTTTTAAAATTATACAAAAATTATTGTATCGCACAAGATGATTTTCTATTCTATGATTAACACTTCACATTAATTGACTTAAATTTATTTGGTTGAAGGGCAGTCTATAATAATTAATTGATGATTTGAATGGGGTCAAAATAATCAAGAGTTCTAGATGTTGCTTTTTTACCACATATCTTTAACCTTTATTAATTTATCTTTTAGAAATATAAATCTTTTACTTATGTTTTTAAAGCCTAAACATTTCTATATTGTATTCAAAAATTAACTATCTCTTTTAATTGTTTATTATAATTTAGTTTTATCATTTTAATTTATTATTTTAAAAATAAAATAAAAAAGAATAAATCTTAATAAAATAATGTGAAATAATTATTTTTAACATGTAAAAATTATTTTGTCAATACATTTATTTTAATAGATTTTAAATTCAACTCAATTTTTTAAAAATATCTTTAAACATATTAAATAAAATTTTAAGTTAAAATTTTAATTACAACTCAAAATATAAATTTATTATAATAAGATTCAAATTTAAAATTGTAATTACCACTCAAAATATAAATTTAATTTAATAATTATCAATATATAAATTAGTGTTTTATAACATAAATGTTATATTTATATAATAATTAGTATAAATCAATGTTTTAAATATTAATGATAAGATATTTGATTTCCAGTCAATAATGCACACCAAAACCACCACAAATAAAATAATATTTTATAACACAAATGTTATTTATATAATAATTATTATAAATCAATGGTTTAATATTAATGATAAGATCTTTAAATTCTACAACTCTATTGTTTTTTGTCACTACTTGGTTCCTGTAGTATGATGCTACTTTATAGCTGAATGTTATGCTTTTGTAGGTTTTTCATGCAATTTTTCATTGCATTCTCATTGTAATATGTTTTTATCTCAATATAAAAAAGAGTTATTCAAGTCATTTTAGGTATTTTTACAAAGATATTAATTTATTTTTTATTTTTTGCTAATTTGTGCAAATGATTGTCCTAGTTTCTACAATGAATTATAGATACATTAATGAGAATATTAGATACATTGGCATTCAAACATAAAACCTACCCATGGCTAATGTGATTTCCCACCACTAAGCCACTCGACCTTTCATAATGAAAATTTTAAAATTCAAGTGTATTGCAATTCTAGCACATCCTCTAAAGTAAAATCATGTTAAGATTAACTATAACACCAATTTCAAATATTCAAACATGATATAATTTAATTCTAATAAATTTTAGCTATGATACATTATTTTTAGCTCTAATTATTTTTATATTACTTTGCAACAAAAACAATTTGACTAATTCTTAACATATATAATATATATTTAATAAACGATATACAATTGTCTCATTTTTATGTATTTAAAATTTGACGATAAACAATTCTCTTTTTAAAAAATACTAAAAAAAACACACACCATTAAACCTATAGATCTAATTGCTAATACTAAATGTAACTAAATGTATATTTTTAATAATTAAAAAATATATATTGAAATCTCTAACTCAACTACTTGCCATGATCATGGTGCATATCCATTTCTAGCTTGTCATAAAATTTTCCTTTTTATGGGAAATAATAGTGTAAGGTGATTTCATACATTTGACACACTTTCCTTTCTAATACTAGAAAAAAATTTCGCCTAATTTTGATGCCAATTACTAAGTTTAAGATCCCTCTCCATAGCCCATGTGGGCCATCCTAATTGTCCCTTCCTTTGTTTAGCCCATTTTTTTGTTTTTTTTTTTCATAGGACCCCATCCACCCTTTATAGACCACTTATGTAGGTTAACTTTCCAAATTTTCATAGATATTTTATTTTTATGAAAGTCAATGTTGATTTTTTCTAAAAAGCACATGTGAGTTAACTTTCCAAATTTACATAAGATATTTTATTTTTATGAAAGTCAATGTTGATTTTTTTTAATAATGTATTGTATATAATAGAAAAAATTACATAAGAAAGACATTCAATAACGTTGAATCATTACAAATCAAAAGTTATAATAAGGTTTAGAAATTGAAGTAATGGAAATAATCTTTACAATTAATCATGATAATATAATTACAATATAATAACATTAATGATGGTTGGGAACATATCACGAAATCAAAGGAAACAACAACAATATAAGTCAAGGTTTTATAAAATTATACAAAATTATAGATTGTCTTTGAAGATGATTTTCAATTCTATGATTAACATTACATTAATTGGTCAACTTAAAATTTGTTGATTTGAAGATGAATATATTCTAATTGATTTGAAAATGGAGACCAAAATAATCAAGCTCTAGATGTTACTTTTTTTGCTACATTATCTTTAACCTTTATTAATTTATCTTTTAGAAATATAAATCTTTTACTTATGTTTTAAACTAAAACACATTTCTATATTATTATTCAAAAAAAAAAACTATATTTTAATTGTTTATTATAATTTAGTTTTATTATTTTAATAATAAAATAAATAATAATAAATCTTAATAAAATAATGTGAAATAATTATTTTTAACATGTAAAAATGATTTTTTCAATACATTTATTTTAATAGATTTTAAATTCAATTTTTTTTTAAATATTATTTAAATATATTAAATAAAATTTTAAGTTAAAATTTTAATTACAACTCAAAATATAAATATATTATAATAAGATTCAAATTTAAAATTGTAATTAAAACTCAAGATATAAATTAAATTTAATAATTATCAATATATAAATTAGTGTTTTATACCATAAATTTTATATTATATAATAATTATCATAAATCAATGTTTTAAATATTAATGATAAGATATTTGATTTCAAGTCAATAATACATACCAAAACCACCACAAATAAAATAATATTTTATAACACAAATGTTATTTATATAATAATTATTATAAATCAATGTTTTAATATTAATGATAAATTTTTTAAATTCTAGTCAATTTCCAAAACAACCACAAACTTCTTGTGGGAAGCCCACCAATAATTTTATTTGTGAGTGATTACCTTTTTCATGGTCAAATCAATGCCAAATGATAAGGTCTTTAAGTTCTAGTCAATAATGCATTCCAAAATGACCACAAACTCCTAGTGGGAAGCCTACCAATGATTTTCTCTTTAAGTGATTACTTTTCCATGGTCAAACCAATACCATGATAAACATTTGTAATTGTCAAACCCTAATAAAGGGTGGGCTATCTATAACCTGAAGCACCTCAGAAGATTGTTATGTAACAATTTGATCCAGACATTTAATGGCATGATCATAAACATTTTGTTTACAATAGATATTTTTTAATGGTCAAAATTTTAATTATATAGAAATAATATGAAATGTCAATAATTTATAAAATTTGTTGCTTATATGATAAAAATTAGTGAATTAGTTTTTATTGTACAATAGTAAAAAATAGTTAGATATCACGTTTGAAATTTTGAGTTTGGTATTATAGCTAATCTCAATATAAATGTATCTTAGAAGGTGTGTTGGAATTAAAATAATATATTGTAAGTTTTAATTTGAATGTGTCCAATATTCTCATTAATGTACATATGATTCCTTAAAATAATTAAAATTAAAATTAAAATCTGTGTAAAATACCTAAAATGGATCAAATATCTCTTTATGTGATAGCGTACATACACTTTAAGCTCTTGGAAACGAATCTAATCATTTACATTGTTTACTAATTTGAGCTCCTTTAGTGAATGCTAGCTCAGTCAATATTTAGGAAAGAAATGAATGTCATTAATCACCACTTCTTTTTTAATTTATTAAACAAAGTTGGACTACATAAGAAAATAGTAGTTCAACAAGGAATTGCACAAAAAAGAGAAGAAAAATCATCACTTTTTGGTAGGGATGAGTTGTAAAATTACTTTCGACATTGAAGAGTGTGATATTTAAGCAAACTATATAGAGATGGAACATCTTGTGCACAAAACTTCTCTACATAGTCTACTATGTTTGTATCATTATTGGTACATTAACATGAAAATGGCTAAATAAAAGAAATATTCCAAAAAAAATAGTATTTTAATCCTAAGGTCATAAGTTGACAACAAAAATTAAAATAATCACATTCAATATTTTTTTGAAAAAGAAGGTAAAAATTTATTAATTAGAAAAGTACATCATTACAACCGTCAAAAGAATTAGGAAACATTAGGGGCCTAGAAGGCCAACCCAAACAGATCCTAAAGATACTATAACAAAAATTCGAACACATAGAGGCCAAACCAGCAACCCCTTTATATTTGCACATCTACATGAATCAACATCTACAAATTATTAAAATATTCCCTAGGAAGTTGCTCCTATTCACTAACTTTCCAATCTCTCTGTCCCTATGAAGCCCATTTAAAATGGAGAAGAAGAATATAACTACACCAGACTTATCCATTCCAACTCCTCCCACCCCATCCTATTCAGGATTTCCCTTGGATGACCCATTTGTATTAATCTTCAAGAAACCATCCAAAGGAGAAGACCACTTGTTGTCCTGTTGAATTTTCATTTTGGGGTTTCTTCACCTTGATAAAATAGAATCCTTCGGCCCATTCATAGATAAAACTAATCTCTTCATCACCTCCACCTCCCCTAGATCAGTAGGAGTAGCTACCTCACACTTAGCCTGAATAGTTTTCCGAATCATACCCATAACCCTTTGCCAGATTTGATGAATAGCCAAAGCACGATCTTGGAAAATCCTTTTATTCCTTGCCAAGCAAGTTTTCCACATGACACAAGAGGGCCCTATATTCTAGGCCACCTGAAGACAAGTACCCTTAGCAGGCGGTCTCCCCATACTTCTCCAAAACTCCACTAAATACGAAGCATGCACACACTCTTATTTCCAAGCTTCCCACCAACGATGCCACATGAACCTAGCAAATGAACATTAAAAAAATAAATGTGAAGAGGACTCCTTACTATTGCCACATAGAACATAGATTGAAGGTCCCTGAAATCCATGCTTCCTCAAATTCTCCCAAGTGAGACACCGATCTCGAGCCACTAGCCACAAAAAGAAATTGCACTTGGTCAGGAAAATTTATACCAAACATTCTTCAACAAGGGGACTTTCTCTCCTCATTTTTTCCTACCTAAAACCTGATAACTAGTTGCCACTAAGTACACCCCCGTCAAATCAAGACTCCAAGCTAGGGTATCATTCAAAGATAGGGAGTTGTGATCCCTACCTACCAATATCCGATAAAGTTCATCACGATCCTCAATAGATCCTTTTGGAGTCCACTCTTGAGGGACTTTCCATTCAAACACCTCCACATGACCCACCCTCTCACTGAATTTGAAATATTCTACCTTAGACCATCCAACCTCTAAAAGGATATGACCTAAGTTCCAAAGATGCAGATACATGGACAAGATTGGGGGATGACCATCCTAGAAATCACACCAAAACAAGGCCCTAGAGTCGCCATTACAAATCCAGAACAAACCCTGCTTAATTAAACTAGCCCATCTCTTGAGTGTATCCCAAATCATAGATCCCAATCCAACCACACCATACCTAGGCACATCAATCCTCACCGCACCTCTCAGGTACTTACATGATAGGATCCTAGCCTAGGATTGGTCCTGATTAGTGGACCACCTCGAATATAGATTAGTAGCAAGGGATTGCTCGGTAAGAACAACCTATCAAATCCCAAGACTCCCTTCTTGCTTTAGTCTACAAATATCATCCCACTTAACCAAAGACCACTTGGTAGATTCCAAATTCCCTACCCATAAAAATTATCTTGAAAGAGTATCCAGATCCTTGATAAAACTTAAGGGAGCCACTTACACCATACATTTGTATATAGGTAGTGCTAGGACCATTGATTTTAGTAATAAAACTCTTCCTACAAAGGAAAGCCACCTGACAGTCCAATGAATAATTTTACCCTGAAACTTATCAATCACCTTTTTTCAGGTCTCTCGAGGAAAAGGGTCGACTGAGATATGAATTCTTAAGTACACTAGGGGGAGGGAACCAATTCGAAACCTAAGAATTTGAGCTATTCTTGACTAAATCAAAGGAGGTGTGTTGAAAAAATATGTGTAAGGAAGATAAGGTAGCATAACAACTTCCTACAATAATCTTGAGAGGAGAATAATACAAAACTTTATATATCTTTACAACAGTTACAAAAACTTAAATAAAAATAGACATAAATATCATGCATACCACAACATAGTGATTTACGTGGGGAAACCATTTTGTGAGAAAAACCCCACACTACAAAAGTTGCCCAATATATTATTCAAAAATCACAAAGATTACAATATACTTGTAGAACAAGCTTCTCATAGGAGTATCACCAACCAGGGATCCAGAGGCAACACGACCGCTATTAGACTCCTAGAATACATCACAATACACAGTTATAATACAACACCCTCATAAAATAGGGTTGACTTCTAGGGCAAGGCAAGCTAACAAAATATCAGTTGTTAGATCTAAGACCTAATGATGAACGGTCTAGATTTACAATACTAAAATATAAATAAAATTTTCCTTCTGGATGCACTGCCCCTGAGCCCCTGTCAAGGCACGCAACACTCAAACCCCTAGATAGGGGGATAATCCCCTCAGACCCCTCATGGGGGGGGAAACCCCCCCATGCCCCCCCATCAAAGATGTATCAACATTACCTTATGTAATTGCAAGGTTGAGAGACGTTTTCCCAACAAATATCCAACTTATCAAACACCTTGCAAGAGCAATGGGAGGGTGTATAAACATCATCTCTTAATTGCTAAGGGTTGAAAGGCCCATTGAATTTGAATGCCATATGAACTTCTCTGTGTTCACATGCTTAGTTAAAAAACAACATTCATCAAAATCTCTACCTTAACCAGCTTCACCCTACCATCTTCGACCATATCTCTAACAAAATGATACTTTACATCAATGTGCTTGGTATTGGCATGAAATGTTAGGTTCTTGGCTAGACATATCACACTTTGATTGTCACTGCACCTTGTTTTATTCCAATGTCTAAACATAGTTTCTTAAGCCAAATGGATTCTTTACAAGCATGAGTAACTGCCATATAGTCAACTTCAGTAGTGGAAAAATCAACCACAACCCATCACTTACTCATCTAACTAATTGCACAACCAAATAAAGTAAACACATAAGTATTGGTGGATCATTTGCTATCAACATCACTTACCTAGTCTAAATCCACATAACCATGAATATCAAGGGAAATTTCATCTTCATTCATATTACTATGATAACACAAGGAACAATTTGAGGTGCCACACAAATATATGAAGACTCTTTTAATTGCATCCCAATGAACTCTACCAGGATTAGGCATATATCTAGAAATAACTCCCACTACTTGGGAAATGACTGGTCTAGTGCAAA
>VDFB02387411.1:5138-91785 GCA_007258455.2 Sequoia sempervirens
TACATATATACATATATGTATATATATGTATATATATGTATACATATGTATATATATGTAGACATATATATATATATGTCTACATATGTATATATATGTATATATGTATATATATGTGTGTATATATATGTATATATGTATATATATGTGTATATATATGTATATATGCATATATACATACATACATATATATACATATGTAGACACATATATATACTCTCTCCATCTTTCCTGCCATACACATGTTGTGGTTTTCATTTTCAAAAAAGCTTGCGGGCTTATACTCTTTTATACATGGTTGTTTTGCATAAATAATTAATTTATTGTTAGTGTCTTCTTGTTACATGTCTCTATATAAAAAGAGTTGCATTATCTAGCATTTTGTATTATATAGAAATGGGGGAATTGTAACAGAGCTATTACTAAAACATACATACATATTTATCCATATATACATATCTATACACATGCATATATATATACATGCATACATGTGTATGTATATATGCATATAATACATCAACCCATCCACAAATTCAATTTTTTGGCTCTACTTATTGTTCCTTTGGATAGCAATTTTTGAGGGTTTTAACACTGGTGTGCTGCAAAATATATATATGCATACATACATACATACATACATATATACATATATATAGATATATTATGTGTGGTGTTTATCCATATATACATATATAAACAGATGTATAAACATTTATTAGCCCATAGGCCATTTTGTTTGGAGTTTGTGTTGGGATATTCATCAGGTTTACATACATTACTTGTCTTGTGTGAATATGTATCGAGTATTATAGAGAAATAGGGAAATTAATAAAGAACCAATACTAAAACATATACACTTGTCTTTATGCAAATCCTATCACTGCACGAAGGGGGTGGGCAAAGTAAATGCAAAATTGAATGCTGGCCTCTCACAAAGTATACTTTGATGAAGTTGTATTGTCAAGAGATTCATTGTGGTGTTGGTTTGATAGCAAGCTATTATTAAATCCACATACACACACAGATATATATATATATATATATATATATATATATATACATACATATATATATGCATACATATATATATACATATATATACATACATATGCATACATATATACATATATATATACATACATATATATATGTATATATGTATATATATGTATATATGTATATATATGTATATATGCATACATGCATACATACATGTATATATATACATATGTAGACACATATATATACTCTCTACATCTTTCCTGCCATATACATCTTGTGGTTTTCATTTTCAAGAAATCTTGTGGGCTATATATATACATATATATGCATATATATGCATACATACATATAGACATATATGTATATACATACATATGCATACATACATACATATATATATATGTTAGAAACCAAGATCGGATTTGCAAACCAGAATATCCTTCCATAGAAGAGAGAAACAGAAAAAAGCAGAGATTTGCAAGAAGATGTGCAAATAATTATTATTCGAGAATTCAATAATTACATGATAATGATTTTCTTTATAAAATCAAATATGCATAACCCTAATCTTATCTTGAGCAACAAGATAGCTCAACAAGATAAGGATGACAACTAATTAACCTAGGAATTAAATAATTACCTAAGTAAACTTATGTAACTTAGTGTAATTAAATATTAATTACACCAACACCCCCCCGTAAGTGCAACTTAGGGAGACTAACAAAGCATGCACCTAAAACTAAGATGAATGCAAGAAAGCATGAATGGGTCTCGACAACAAGGCCTGATCAGGTACCCAAGTACAAATGCAATAATGAAGTAGAGAAGGAAAACCCAGTGGGACAAAACCCCCCTACAATGAGATGACTACTGCAAAGAAGCACTAGAAGAACACTATGGAGTAACACTGGAACTGCAATCTGACAAGCAAGGAAAGACACTTTTGTCTACAACTGAAATGAGAACTGGAATCATGATAATGTAACAGCAGACCCGATGCCACAGAACACTAGAAAACTCACAAACTGGAACAACCCTGGAATTTGTGAAGCAACAGTAGATGAGATGATGACAGAATCTGGAAGCCATGTATCTCGATGCCGATGCCAAACTGTGACTAAAAATCTTCCATGGGAAGGCGTACCATAAAGACTATGGAACATTAACCATAAAAACATGGCCCTCAAACTGAGAAGGATCTTAACCAATGCGGATCAAGAAACATAATCTCTCAACTGAAGTGTGAACCGATGAATCCGATATGTGTCAAGCAATAGCAAAAATGTGGCCAAAAGAAACTAGGAAACTATAAACCCATGCGAGTTGCCATCAAAAAAAAATGGATATGGAGATCAAAGTGCATGCACACTCTAATTAGATATGCCCTTCAGAGTGAAAACGGATCACTGAGTCAAAAGATATGCCCTTCAGAGTGAAAACAACAACATCTGAGTTCAAAGGCCTTCAAAATAAATCTGGAGAAAATCTAGTAAAAACACCTATACCACTGGATCGATGTCAGAATCAGCTTTCCAACAGTATCTCATTTTTTGAAAAATGGAGATCGTATGCAAAAAATATGCCTGATTTAGTGAAAGTTGCTCCAAAAAGCCCAATAAGGGCTACAGGGCGCCCAGGGAGCTAAAAAAATTAGCCCCTGGTCCCCTGCAGGACCAGGTGGCTGGCAGCTGGAGGATGGGGCGGAGCCCCTAGTTCTTCGTGCGACCGTCAGGTATGAAAAAGGGGTTGGGTGGCCAGGCGGGGGCTGGGCGCATAGTGCCCAGTCCCCCATAGGACCATGGCCTCTACCCAGGGGGCCTGTGGGGGCTGAGCGGAGGCTCCTGGCGGCGGTGGGCATTGCTAAGGGGTGGCGCCGCTGGGCTGAGCGGCCCTCCAGTGGCCACTCGGTGGCCGATGGGCGGTGCTACCCATTTATATTGGAAGCGCAGGATTTTTATTGAAAAAATCACTTTATTTTTTTATTTTTTTCAAAAAATTATGCCTCGAACTATGTGCTGGGGAGGCCATACGGCCCCCCAAGCAAAAAAAAAAATCCTCCCATATCAACTACACCAAAATTGACGAAACGACAAGCATTATTAGGGTTTTTGGCCATTGTGAACGCAATGGTGACCTCCGTTTGTGCTCAAAGTGGCCCCCAAAAAATTAGCTACCCCCAAAACTTGCAAAAAATCTCCCAGTCTGAAATCCTCACAGATCTAGCAAATGATGGCCAAAATCTGTAAAACAAAAGCCAATCCTAACTTTTTACAACACTCTGAATCCAATGGTGAAGCCCGATCTGATCCAAAATGCCTCATAAATGAGCTCAAGGCATGATACCCTCAAGGAATCCCGAACGAACCCTACAATGATTTTCTCAAAAAATCTGAGAAGGGGTTGCAAATCAAGGCTCTGATACCATGTTAGAAACTAAGATCAGATTTTCAAACTAGAATATCCTTCCACATAAGAGAGAAACAGAAAAAAGAAGAGATTTGCAAGAAGATGTGCAAATAATTATTATTCGAGAATTCAATAATTACATGATAATGATTTGCTTTATAAAAGCAAAGATGCATAACCCTAATCTTATCTTGAGCAACAAGATAGCTCAACAAGATAAGGATGACAACTAATTAACCTAGGAATTAAATAATTACCTAAGTAAACTTATGTAGAGTGTAATTAAATATTAATTACACCAACAATATATATATATATGTGTATATATGTTTACATACACACATACATATATATACATATGTAGACACATATATATACTCTTTACGTCTTTCCTACCATACACATGTGGTTTTCATTTTCAAGAAAGCTTGTGGGCTTATACTCTTATACATGGTTGTTTTGCACCCAACCATTTTTTCTGATAGAAGAAAGAAAGAGAATGATAATCTCTTTCAAATCTCGAAAATGGCTATACACACAGAGATCCCAAACAATAGACCAAGAACGAACAAATAAATAACCCTAATCATATTTTTTGCAAAATCATCTATTCAATCACCCATGTAAAAATTAGTATAACCCCACAAGCTTCATTCAAAATTCAAGCTACATCACCACAAATAGAAAAATTGTAAAAGACCTGCTAGAATAATACTGGACATAACATAAACAAATCTTGTTCATGGCTCGGCTAACTGAAATCCTGTCGAAAACTTCAAACAAATAACAAACACTCTGCATATCTATATATTTCCAATTTCTCCATCCATAGAAAACCATAATAGTAGACATCCATGGAGAACGACTTACAGATTCTAGAGAAAAAGAGTTTTAACATAAACAATAAATAAACCATTTATACAAAACACCCAAATAAAATGACCTACATATTGCACAATGCCACAGTTTTCAAACCCTCCAATCTACCATAAAATGGAGTAGAGGCTGACAATTTCATTTTTATAATAGTCCACTATCAAACCAACAACACAGTGGCTATTTTGATAATGCAACTTAATCAATATACTTCATCACACATTATGCACAAAATCTGAGCTACATTCGGTGGAATTCAATATTACAGAGAAACAGAAAAATTGCAACACACCTAGTACACAAAAAATACTATTCAAGGCTCAGCTGACGAAAATCCCATCGGAAACTTCAAACAAATAACAAAACAAATACTATTCAACCCTCGGCTGACAAAAAATCTCGTTGGAAACTTCAAAAAAATAACAAAAAATAAACAAATCCTATTGATGCTCCACTGACAGAAATCCTGTCGAAAACTTCAAACAAATAACAAACACTCTCCATATCTATATATTTGCATATATATATATATATATATTTCCAATTTCTCCATCCATACAAAACCATAATGGCAGATATCCATGGAGAAGGACTTACAAATTTTGGAGAAGAATATTTTTAACATAAACAATAAATAAACCATTTATACAAAACACCCAAGTAAAACAACCTACATATTGCATGGTGCCATAGTTTTAAAACCCTCCAATCTGCCATAAAATGGAGTAAAGGCTGATGATTTTATTTTTACAGTAGTCCACTATGAAACCAACAACACAATGGCTCTTTCGATAATGTAACTTAATCAATATACTTCCTCACAAATTATGCACAAAATTCGAGCTACATTCGGTGGAATTCAATATTATAGAGAAAAAGAGAAATTGTAACACACCTATTACATAAAAAATACTATTCAAGGCTCTGCTAACGAAAATCCTGTCAGAAATTTCAAACAAATAACAAACCCTTTGTATATCCATATATATACAATCACTCCTATCTTAATCTACAATTGAGAAATAAAATTACCAACCCTAACCATTTTAACGGAAGAACCTAGATATAAAAAACACACATCTAAAATTACTTACAGATTGTAGAGAACAACTCCTTTAAAACCCTCCAATCCGACACAAAAAGCAGGGAAAGCTAACAATTTTAACCAAGGAACTGCAGAGGACGGATCTTACAATAGTCTGCTATCAACCCAACACCACAATGACTTTTGACAATGCAACTTAATCAATATACTTACTCGCACATTATGCAGCACATCAGTATTCAAACCCTCAAACCTATTATCAAAATGAACAATAAGCACAGAATGAAAGACACACACAATAAATTTAGTTTTGCAAAAAGACCCATGCAAACCGACTTACTAATTCCACATCTCAACAATTTTAAAACCCTTGACCCTGCTAAAAAATGGAGCCGAACACGATGAATTTAACAATAGCCTACTATCAAACCAACACCACAATGTCTCCTTTGACAATACAACTTCATCAAAGTACACTCTCCCACACGCCAAGATTCAATATTGCATTTAATTCATCTTCTGCCAACATGCAACGACAGGGAACATTGGGCCTCGCATGAACAAACGCATGCCATTCACATTCCCCATATCCTACACACCATTCTCGGCTGCCACCAACCCACGTAATTACCAATGCCCACCTCACCACACCAAAAAAAATGCTGGCCTCCCCACCACTTAGCAGAGCCCCGTCACTGGAAACTCGAATTCGTGGCTAGGCTAATGAAAATCCTGGCGAAAACTTCAAACAAAATAGCTATCGGCTAATAACTTATTCAAATTTTTACATCAAGTTGCCTAACTCTAATTTTTATGAATGTTTTGCCACTTAAGGGCCTATTTTTTCCATGATGATCTTACATATACCCAGATCTAGACATACATCTTGGATTAACTAACAACAAGAGTTCCTTTTAAATCCATCTCATTAAATAAAAAAATGCATACATTTACATACATGACACCAGATACATAATTATTAAACATCATATAATAAGAACCAAAGAGTACATATACAATATCCATTACATGGGAGTACATCATTACATTATTACAAGCTTACTTCAATGCTTCTGTGGATACAACGGGAAGAATGTAACGCCCCATCGTGCGAAACCCAAAGGACAACCAAAGCAACAATTACCACACAATTTTTTTTAAAGTAAACATTAATGAAATGCACATTAAGTTATGACATGAAATTTATTTAAATCAAACTAATATCACTTACATCCCTTGGGGTACACGAGGAAACATTATGAAACTTAAACCCATACAATGACGATAGAGAATGAAAACCACAAAAATATAACCATCACAAAGTATACATTTAAATTCATCAATAAGAAACTATTGACTTAAGTAATTGCACCATAAAAAGAGCGACATTAGCATCATAAGAACTCAAAGGGGAATATTTCCACAAATACAACACATTAAATAACAACTACCATAGATCAATATCCACACAAGGTTTACCAAAGGTACAGTGATACATTACATCCTTTGCATTTCATTACAGTGTTCAAGAATTACAATGATATAGAGGTGTTTCCCAACATGAACTAAAATTAGACAACAAGATAGAATAATACATAAAAATAGCTAAACACAAAGTATCATGATCGGCTCCAAGTTGGAAACAAGTATGGAGTCACCGCAAGTAGTACAAATCTGCACCTCTCGATCCTCGACTGGGGACCCAATGGGGTGCTTAGCACGTTCCACCCGACCATGTAGGTCTGAAGACCCAACCCCTGTGCTAAGGAGCTGACAAGAAAGAATTCTTGTCCAAGATCATCCAAGCAGAGCACCACAAGACTCAACATCATACAAGAGTAACAAGAAACACAAGGATAATCACAACATGAATAACCATGACCAGAAACATGACATCCAAACATGACATCAATAAATCACTTCATAACAACGATAAACGACTACCAAAAACATAGCAACAATAAACCACTTTTGAATCATAACAACAATACTTAATTTTTGAAACATAATAATAAATCACTTTCAAAATATTACAACAATAAATCACAAAACATATCACCAATAAATCTCAAGTCATAATATCAATAGACCACTTCTAGAGGCTTGCAAAGATAACTAATCATATGGGGTAATAGGGTAGAGTTTCATCGCATAATCCTACGTGGGTTATCCTGGCCCTTCCTCCAGACGTCGGCTTCTCCTGACAGCCTGAGGCGCTGGCCCCCATCTATGGTTATCCTGGCCCTTCCTCCTACTTGAGGAGTCGGCCCCAAAAGCTGACTCATGTGGAGCGTTAAACTCTCATGAGGATGAGGTAACGACCTTGCCAACCATGGCCTTCTCATTCCATCCTTAGTCTATGAAAGCCCTAACGAGTGGACAAGGCATTCTTTCTTATCTTTGTTAATGTTATTACTACCCAACCCCCTAAATTATTTAATTAAGTTATCACTTTTTACTCTAACTCTTGTGTGGGCTATCCTGGCTCTTCCTCCTACCTAAGGTGTCGGGAGCCACTCTCCCTAGAGACCTGAAACACAAAAACAAGGCATCAAAGGGGCTGTACCAATACTGCAAGAAACACTGGATCTCAAAATTGAACACACACGAGGCATAAACCATCACGCCAGTAACCACATACATAGATGCTCATAAAAATAGGTACAACCCATACATAAATCCAAAATCACCATAACGATCAAAATATTAGCAAGAACCAAATCAATGAAGAGTCAATATAAGACAAGGTTACGCTCGCCTCTAGAAGCCCAAGAAAACTAACTACCCAAATACTCATAAACAACAATACAGATTTCCAAATAAATTTCTACACCAATCCAATGAATAAAGACTCCTCAAAACCAAAAATAATCAAAGGACTCTATATTGGAATAGTCTCATAAAACAAAATCAACCTTAAATTTACAACACAATCGAAAGGGTCAATTTCAAAGGATGTTTCTCATCACCACAAATTTTCTTTTCATTCAACAAGAAAATTTTAAAAAATTAAAGAAATTAAAGAAGCATAATTCATCACTAATCCAAAATGAAACGCAATGAGTAATCCAAATACACAGGAAAAAAAAGTGACCATGAGACACATAACACCCACCCAATTCACTTATTGACCCTTTAACACAACAACCCATGATTATCTATTTCAACAATTATACAATAACAAGTTTCATGAAGACTTTACACATGAAATAAAAGGAACCTCTAATCCAACCTACTTAATCAAATCACTAATAATAAATTTAGTTAAAACCCCTAAATAAATCTAAAACTTCACCATTTCATAATAATTTATATTTGTAACCTTAATTCAACCTACTACTTCTAATCATAATCACTTGTTTAGTCATCTTATAACTAAGTATAATTCACTTTAAATTCTACTCATATTATTCAAGGTTTTCAAAATTTCAATATAAGATAAATGGAGATTACTATATTTCACAATGCTTACCCATTGTTTATAATATTGGTTATTCTAAATTTAACAATTCTATTCTTAGAAAATACAATGAGATAAAAAAAAAAATTAAAAAAAAAAATTACCTAAAGCAATAATTCAACTAACTTCCTCTACATAGACATAAAAACATTATGCATCATTTTTTCTATAAATCAAGTTCGAGTAGACCTACGTATAAGCATAAGAATACAAAAATTGAACACCATGGATGAATAGATTCATACTCATTGCTAGCAGATGGTAGCATATATAAATACATCATCAAAATTGTAGTTTTAATTGGTGAAACATATGATTATACACATACTTAACTTAATTTGAATGCCATAGTTAAGGCGTACCAATGAACTTCTAACTATATTTAATATAGAAAGTGAATATGGGTGACGAAACTTAGAAGATTTTATTCCTATCCTACAGAGGTTACAGAAAAAGGTTTGGGTGAAGGTAAGCGAATCGAATATTGTCATAACATGAAAGATGATAAAGGAAGAGAACGTCATTCTAATGTAAAGGAATGCTATGAAAGTAATATAATACAAGCCTTTGATTAGAGAGATAACACGCATGGGAAAGTAAGCAGTACTCACAACACTCGATCAAATTCCCATCCTGAACTACACATTAAAGAGTATCCAAGCAATGAATTAAACCAGAGGTCTGACCAACATACAACTTGAATAAATGAATCCTATATAACCACAACCACAGTGATAAGATCATGAAGAGCATTATTATCATTGCTAAGTAACACCACTGGCGAAGAGTATGGGAGACACCAACAGAGACAACCAACAAATGAAATAAGAATATTTTTTTTAGCCCTTCTCTAGGCTTAAATATCACGGTGTGAGGAGCTTAAGGAGAATACAAATGATATCTTAAGTGAAGGAACATGAATACTAAACTTTGACTAAAGAAATTGATATAAAAAGAGGGCTGGAAACAACAATTAGACTCCTGAGAGGTTAATAAAATTTAAATTTACATAACCATAAGAAATAATAAATTTCAACCACCAAGCCTATCACAAACCATGGGTTAGAATAATGGTTTCAATGTAGTTTTCAAACTTATCACAAAGGGAATTCACCGTTCAGGACAACGTATCCAATAGGAGGCGCGCGGCTGCACAGCTAGATGAATAAATCCCTTCATGAAGCATAAAGTAATAAAGTCCTAAGGGAACGATATGCTTAAGATGGCACCAGAGGGTACTACTAAATGGGCTATGTAATAAGAGCATAAATTCCTTGGAGATCAGACACCATACATGAACACTACATGGCCTTCAATGGAGGTCAATACAGGGACAATGTTCTCACGAAAGCCAACAGGGAAAGCTAGAATGGGGTTGTGAACGAAAGTAATGCTGCAAGAGAATTGTTCAAAGAGATGTGAACCTTTTCCATCATCTTAAACATGTACATTATTCTTGATATTATATAAATCAGTTAAACCCAAGGTAGCCAATTTACCTGAAACAAGCTTAGGCATAAACAGAAAATACCAAGAAAGAAGGGCGTAGCTGATATGGATAGCCCCAGCACATAACACAAGGTAGTGTTGGTACTGAAAGGGGGAGAAGAATGGTATCGACAGGTAACTCATGAATCTATCAACCCCCTCACCTGAAATCCCATTCGAACAAAAAACTTGCTCGATTTAACTCATGGAAAGGTAAATTTCCTCTTCATGGTGTCGGTTAAGGAGAGCCAACACCCTCAACCAAATACCTAAACCATTAAAGGAAAGATTAACATGCATTTTTCTTTGAGGGAGGTGATCATTTGGAGATTGGTATACACACTATATGATGCCATACACACCACCGTAACGTTTTCAAGAAAGACAAAATGGAGATTGACTTATCCTATTACATGTCGCTCCATTGCTCAAATAAAAACACAATATAATGAAATATTGAGTAGATATGGAGTTTCTACAGGCCGTTAGACTTAACTGGAAGAAATTTATATTTAACATTCTAAATATTACAAATTAAATACTAAACAATCATTCATTACAAAAGATACCAGGTAGACGACTTTTGTTACTGGATTATAGAGAACTTTCAAATAGAGTGAGTTACTTACAGTGTATACGTTGGGTGGATTTGTTGAAGGTAAAGCTTTAGAAGCTGAATTAATTCAGTTGTGTGCTGAGGATTGGTGTTGAGTCCCCTTTATGCACAACTTTCAATTTCCCCCCTCTTCAGACACCCCAACCATGTCTACGGGTATTCCCAAACCTAACACTTCCCCAAAAGAACCCCCCATTTACCAGAAGGTTAATCCCCCCAAAGAAAACTAGATTTCTCTCCTACCATTACTTTTATGATCCCTTCATCCTCCCTTATCCTTACAAATCAACCTATATAAAGCCTAAAGCAAGACAAGCTTTTCCAAAAATCAAACTAACAAGTTTTCCCGTTTTGACTCTTGCCTGAAGCTGTGCATGTGCACGATTTTATGTTTTTACCATCTTTTCTCGCTTTTACCCCTTAGTTAAAATCATGTACTTCTTATTTATTTAAAATTTAGAATGCTTTCTTCTTCTTCTTTTTTTCCTTTATCCTATAGTTAGCAAAAATCTTATCACAATGATTTATTTACGATCACCATTTTCCCATTTAATTAATTGAGGTCTCATGATAATCAAATTTTTCAATTATTATTATTAAATACATTCTAAAAAATATTTTTTAACAATTCATTTTTAATTATAAATATCCATTTACTTTCTATCTCATTGAATTGATTTATGTAATTATTATTATTTTAAAATTTTAAATTTGTTAGATTACTTTGCAAGCACTTTTAATTTAATTACCTCATAAGGCATTCTAATTGATTACCTTGTTTAATCAAGTTAATTGAAATATCAACTTATCACCTAACCCAAGGTCAATCAAACAATGCAACCAAGAAACCAACATGACATCACAATTCATCTAATCACACTTACTCGAATATGACAAAGGACCAAAAATGGAGGGCACTACATCCTTCCCCCCTAGGCTTCGAGTTACTCCTGGAAGTCGAGCTCAAACATAAACATGATAAGACATAATATCAACAATCATAAGCACATCAACACCATAAATTAAATCATCAATTAAACGTCATCAAGTGAGCAACGAAAATTAAACAAACCAAAAATAAGGAAATGATACCAAAACGAAAGTGGTGATGGGGTTGCAACCAGATCAATTTTTCAAACACTAGGACGGATGACGAACTAGGTTGGGGAAACTTTCTTGTTAGCTCCTATTTTCCACATCATACCCATTGGGTATTTATGATGCTCACTCTGTCCTGACAATGCAGGTGGACTCGAGGCTTAGTTCCTACAATCTTGCATACAAATGAACGTTGTGCACTATATATATATATATCACAAACACACCATGAGAGGAATTCGCAGTGTAGTAGGGCACTCACACGTGAGTGATACTACCCTGTCCCTCTCACCTGATTTTGACACATAATAGTCAAAATAACTCTAATAACTTGTAAACTATTTGCTACTTATTAGTTAGAAAAATATTCACATAAGAATGCTAACCATAAATCTGGTTCATATACTGTATCAAAAATGGGTTACTACTTGACATTATAAATATCTATCTCCATAGATCCCAATTTTGTTACCTTTGTTACTAAGTTTTTGAAGCCAACTGCCTAGAACTCACAAACTATGATAAAACATAGCACATTAGTATCAATAATTCAAACTTATTCTTTACCTCAAAATGCTACACTTCCATAAAATCATAGCATAATTATCCACACCAACGCACTTTTTTGTTAAACTTCATTATTTTCACACAAAACACACCACTGCATTCATCATTCAACACCAAATCTCATAACAATTTCAACAAAAACTCAAAATTTTACACCTTCACAACTTCAAGAAAACATAATTCGTCCCTTAAGACTAAAAAATTGCAAATTTGACACACACTCAACACATTAACACACATAACTCATCATTGGAAACCACATGACACAACAACACAAGGTTCCATAGTGCATCCCTGACAGGAAGGATATCAGTGCATTGTGCACTACATCGAGGGTCCTATCCTTACCCATTAGTTTTCTACACCATCGACCCGACACCAACTAATGGGAGAAACTCATGTTACACCGTGAAGACAATAGAAAGGTAAACTCTAGACTCAAGGGTATAAACGTAAGGTTACATAGTGATCACACATAGTGCCTAGTGTATGAGCCTATGCTCTAATACCATGTTGTAACGCCCCATTGTGTGAACCCCAAAGGACAACCAAAGCAACAATTATCGCAAAAAAAAAAAAAAAATAAAGTAAACATTAATGAAATGCAAATCAAGTTATAACATGAAATTTATTTAAATCAAACCACTATCACTTACATCCCTTGGGGTACACAAGGAGACATTATGAAACTTAAACCCATACAATGATGATAGAGAATGAAAACCACAAAAATATAACCATCACAAAGTATACATTTAAATTCATCAATAAGAAACTATTCACTTAAGTAATCGCAACATAAAAAGAGTGACATTAACATCATAAGAACTCAAAGGAGCATATTTCCACACATACAACACATTAAATAAATACTGCCATGGATCAATATCCACACAAGGTTTACCAAAGGTACAGTGATACATTACATCCTTTGCATTACATTACAATGTTCAAGAATAACAATGATACAGAGGTGTTTCCCAAAATGAACTAAAACTAGACAACAAGATAGAATAATACATAAACATAGCTGAACATAAAGTATCATGATCGGCTCCAAGTTGGAAACAAGTATGGAGTCACCGCAAGTAGTACAAATCTACACCTCTCGATCCTCGACTAGGGACCCAATGGGGTGCTTAGCACGTTCCACCCGACCACGTAGGTCCGAAGACCCACCCCCCGTGCTAAGGAGCTAACAAGAAAGAATCCTTGTCCAAGATCATCCAAGCAGAGCACCACGAGACTCAACGTCATACAAGAGTAACAAGAAACACAAGGATAATCACAACATGAATAACCATGACCAGAAACATGACATCCAAACATGACATCAATAAATCACTTCATAATAACAATAAACAACTTCCAAAAACATAGCAACAATAAACCACTTTCGAATCATAACAACAATACTTAATTTTTGAAACATAATAATAAATCACTTTCAAAATTTTACAACAATAAATCACAAAACATATCACCAATAAATCTCAAGTCATAATATCAATAGACCACTTCCAGAGGCTTGCAAAGATAACAAATCATATGGGGTACTAGGGGAGAGTGTCATCGCATAGTCCTACATGGGTTATCCTGGCCCTTCCTCTAGGTGTCGGCTTCTCCTGACAGCCTGAGGCGATGGCCCCCATCTATGGTTATCTTGGCCCTTCCTCCTACTTGAGGCGTCGGCCCCATAGGGTGACTCATGCGGAGTCGTTAACCTCTCATGAGGACGAGGTAATGACCTTGCCAACCACAGCCTTCTCAACCCACCCTTAGTCTATGAAAGCCCTAACAAGTGGAAAGGCATCCATTCTTATCTTTGTTAATGTTATTACTTCCCAACCCCCTAAATTATTTAATTAAGTTATCACTTTTTACTCTAACTCTTGTGTGGGTTATCCTGGCTCTTCCTCCTACCTAAGGCGTCGGTCCCCACGAAGAGTCACTCTCCCTAGAGACCTGAAACACAAAATCAAGGCATCAAAGGGGTTGTACCAATACTGCAAGAAACATTGGATCTCAAAACTAACCACACACAAGGAATAAACCATCTCGCCAATAACCACATACATAGATGCTCATAAAAATAGGTACAACCCATACATAAATCCAAAATCACCATAACAATCAAAATCTTAGCAAGAACCAACTCAATGAAGAGTCAATATGAGACAAGGTTACCCTCGCCTCTGGAAGCCCAAGAAAACTAACTACCCAAATACTCATAAACAACAATACGGATTTCCAAATAAATTTCCACACCAACCCAATGAATAAAGACTCCTCAAAACCAAAACAACTCAAAGGACTCTATATTGGAATGGTCTTATAAAAAAAATCAGCCTTAAATTTACAACACAATCGAAAGGGTCAATTTCAAAGGACGTTGCTCATCACCACAAATTTTCTTTTCATTCAACAAGAAAATTTTTAAAAATTAAAGAAATTAAAGAAGCATAATTCATCACTAATCCAAAACAAAACGCAATGAGTAATCCAAATACACAGGCAAAACAAGTGACCATGCGACACATAACACCCACCCAATTCACTTATTGACCCTTTAACACAACAACCCAGGATTATCTATTTCAACAATTATACAATAACAAGTTTCATGAAGACTTTACACATGAAATAAAAGGAACCTCTAATCCAACCTACTTAATCAAATCACTAATAATAAATTTAGTTAAAACCCCTAAATAAATCTAAAACTTCACCATTTCATAATAATTTATATTTGTAACCTTAATTCAACCTACTACTTCTAATCATAATCACTTGTTTAGTCATCGTATAACTAAGTATATTTCACTTTAAATTCTACTCATATTATTCAAGGTTTTCAAATTTTCAATATAAGATAAATGGAGATTACTATATTTCACAATGCTTACCCATTGTTTATAATATTGGTTATTCTAAATTTAACAATTCTATTCTTAGAAAATACAATGAGATAAAAAAAAAATTAAAAAAAAAAATTACCTAAAGCAATAATTCAACTAACTTCCTCTACATAGACATAAAAACATTATGCATCATTTTTTCTATAAATCAAGTTCGAGTAGACCTACGTATAAGCATAAGAATACAAAAATTGAACACCACGGATGAATAGATTCGTACTCATTGCTAGCAGATGGTAGCATATATAAATACATCAGCAAAACTGTAGTTTGAATAGCCAAAACATATTATTATACACATACTTAAATTAATTTGAATGCCGTAGTTAAGGCGTACCAATGAACTTCTAACTATATTTAATATAGAAAGCGAATATGGGCAACAAAACTTAGAAGATTTTATTCCTATCCTACAGAGGTTACAGAAAAAGGTTCACGTGAAGGTAAGCGAATTGAATATTGTCATAACATGAAGCATGTGAAAGGAAGAGAACATTGTTCTAATGTAAAGGAATTTCGTGAAAGTAATATAATCCAAGCCTTTGATTAGAGCGATAAGACGCAGGGGAAAGTAAGCAGCACTCACAACACTCGATCAAATTCCCATCCTGAACTACACATTAAAGAGTATCCAAGCAATGAATTAAACCAGAGGTCTGACCAACATACAACTTGAGTAAACATATCCTATATAACCACAACCACAGTGATAAGATCATGAAGAGCATTATTAGCATTGCTAAGTAACACCACTAGCGAAGAGTATGGGTGATGCCAATAGAGACAACCAACAAATGAAGTAAGAAGATTTTTTTGAGCCCTTCTCTAGGCTTAAAGATCGTGGTGTGAGGAGCTTGAGGAGAATACAAATGATATCTTAAGTGAAGGCAGCTGAAGACTAAACTTTGACTAAAGAAATTGATATAAAAAGAGGGCTAGAAAGAATGATTAGACTCCTGAGAGGTCAATAAAATTTAAATTTACATAACCATAAGAAATAAGAAATGTCAACCACCAAGCCTATCACAGACCACGGGTTGGAATAATGGTTGGAATGTAGTTTTCAGACTTATCACAAAGGGAATTCACCATTCAGGACAATGCATCCAAGAGGAGGCCCACGGCTGCACAGCTAGATGAATAAATCCCTTCATTAAGCATAAAGTAATAAAGTCCTAAGGAAACGATATGCTTAAGATGGCACCGGAGGGTACTACTAAATGGGTTGTGTAATAAGAGCATAAATTCCTTGGAGATTGGACACCATACATAAATACTACATCGCCTTCGATGGAGGTCAATACAGGGACAATGTTCTCGCGAAAGCCAATAGGGAAAGCTAGAATGGGGTTGCGAACGAAATTAATGTTTCAAGAGAATTGTTCAAAGAGATGTGAACCTTTTCCATCATCTTAAACAAGTACATTATTCTTGATATTATATAAATCGGTTAAACCCAAGCTGGCCAATTTACCTGAAACAAGCTTAGGCATAAACAGAAAATACCAAGAAAGAAGGGCGTAGCTGATATGGATAGCCCCAGCACATAACACAAGGTAGCATTGGCACTGAAATGGGGAACAGAATGGTAGTGACAGGTAACTCATGACTCTATCAATCCCCTCACCTAAAATCCCATTCGAACAATAAACTTGCTCGATTTAACTCATGGAAAGGTAAATTTCCTCTTCGTGGTGTCTGTTAAGGAGAGCCAGCACCCTCAAGCAAATACCTAAACCACTAAAGGAAAGATTAACATGCATTTTTCTCCAAGGGAGGTGGTCATTTGGAGATCGCTATACACACTATATGATGCCATACACACCACCGTAACGTTTTCAAGAAAGACAAAATGGAGATTGACTTATCCTATTACATGTCCCTCCATCGCTCAAATAAAAACACAAGATAATGAAATATTGAGTAGATATGGAGTTTCTACAGGCCGTTAGACTTAACTAGAAGAAATTTATATTTAACATTCTGAATATTACAAATTAAATACTAAACAATCATTCATTACAAAAGATACTAGGTAGATGACTTTTGTTACTGGATTATAGAGAACTTTCAAATAGAGTGAGTTACTTACAGTGTATACGTTGGGTGGATTTGTTGAAGGTAAAGCTTTAGAAGCTGAATTAATTTGGTTGTGTCCTGAGGATTGGTGTCGAGTCCCCTTTATGCACAACTTTCAATTTCCCCCCTCTTCAGACACCCCAACCACGTCTACGGGTATTCCCAAACCTAACACTTCCCCAAAAGAACCCCCATTTACCAGAAGGTTAATCCCCCCAAAGAAAACTAGATTTCTCTCCTACCATTTCTTTTCTGAGCCCTTCATCCCCCCTTATCCTTACAAATCAACCTATATAAATCCTAAAGCAAGACAAGCTTTTCCAAAAATCAAACTAACAAGTTTTCCTATTTTGACTCTTGCCTGAAGCTGTGCATGTCCATGATTTTATGTTTTTACCATCTTTTCTCGCTTTTACCCCTTAGTTAAAATCATGTACTTCTTATTTATTTAAAATTTAGAATGCTTTCTTCTTCTTTTTTTCCGCTTTCATACTATAGTTAGCAAAAATCTTATCACAATGATTTATTTAAAATCACCATTTTCCCGTTTAATTAATTGAGGTCTCATGATAATCATTTTTTTCAATTATTATTATTAAATACATTCTAAAGAATATTTTTTAACAATTCATTTTTAATTATAAATATCCATTTACTTTCTATCTCATTGAATTGATTTATGTAATTATTATTATTTTAAAATTTTAAATTTGTTAGATTACTTTGCAAGCACTTTTAATTTAATTACCTCATAAGGCATTCTAATTGATTTCCTTGTTTAATCAAGTTAATCGAAATACCAACTTATCACCTAACCCAAGGTCAATCAAACAATGCAACCAAGAAACCAACATGACATCATAATTCATCTAATCACACTTACTCGAATATGACAAAGGACCAAAAATGGAGGGCACTACAAAGAATACATAAAAATTACATTACATGGTACAAATGAGTTACAAGTTTGATACATAACATAAGTAACTATCTCCTTGAACTGATACAAGATCTGGAACGTGCTACAAGTGATACTTCCTTCACGCACATGAACAATAGCAAGGGAAACCCAATGGAGGGAAAGGTACAATCCACTCGATCATGTGGAACCCTAAGGTGCACCCCCTATGCTAGGAGATAACAATAAGGTCTCACTACATCATAAAATCAAGAAGACATAAGGCTAACACAAAATGGACTAAACATGGCTCCAACATAACATAGTACAACATGAACATCACATAACAAAGACATTGCTTACAACATTGACTTCACTTCCAAACTCAGCACACATACAACAGAAGGAGAACACAAAACTAGGGAATGCTAGATTGCAGTAGGGAAGAGTGTCATCGTATGGTCCTGGCATGGGTTGTCCGGCATACCTCTCACTAGGTCCCGGCCCCCATCTATGGTTGTCCAACATACGTCTCACTAGGTCCCAGCCCCATAGGGTGACACATGTAGAACCAACAATCCTTTCGTGAGGACAAGGAAGTTGATCTTTCCAACCAAGCCTTCTCACCTCATCCTTAGCCTAAACGAGCACAAAAGACATAGACGAGGAATCCATTATCTTGTTTATGTAAAAATTACCCATACCCCTAGTTCATTATTCAAGTTATCACTAAACTAGGAACTCTGCAATATGTTGTGCATGTCACCACTTTGGGATTTGGCTTAGATTGAGAGCCACTCCCCCTACTAGCAACTAGAAGACCCAACACATCAAACCAGGTAAATCCATCTTGCACACTAAATGGAACCACAAGAAACACATATCCAGAGCAAGGCATGGACCATCTTGCTCACAAATCACAACTGTAATAACAAGTCAACAATGCAAGGCTAAAGACCCTCTTGTACACAATTCAAGTATAAAAATCAACCACTTTCAAAATGACATAATCATGAAACCAATACTCAAGCTATTTTCCCCAATCCTCTAGAAGTCTCCCAAAAACCCCTTAACACAAAGAACTTCTACTTTTGAATAATAACAATAGTACCCCCCCCCCCACCAATTTCCAAAAATTAACACAATAACATTAACTCTCAAAAACTATATACATAAAGAATCTACATAGCAACTAGTACAAAATATGAGAGAAAAAAAACATCATTTTAAAAGAATCATCAAATTCATTTATATAAACAATTTTCACAGTTATCTAAACATGTATATATAATGAATCATTCTTCTTCCCATTTAATATTTCCAAATTTATTATCTAATATAATCATTTATTAATAGGAAAAACATACTTTTTCAAACATTTCAATATATACACAATTATTCTTATACATATATAAACTTATACATATAAATATATATCTATATGTGGACATGGAAATTGTACTTCATCATAGAAAGTACAATCTGTGACCTAATTAGGTCCTATTTTAGACACCTTGCATCAATAACCCCTTAAAAACTACATTTATAGGCCCTAATGCGACTTTAAGGCCTATTTCACTCACAAATCACTTAAATCTTCAAAAACAACATTCAATCCACTCAAATTTTGTGAAACCCACCTCAAAATCCCTGGTGGGACTTAGTCACCCAGGGTGGCGACTTAAAGTCCCTTTTGGGGTATTTTCCACTTTTGAGCGGGAAAATCATCGACCTAATTCAAATTCTTGAGGGATGTCGGCCTATGAAGTCAAAATAATGAGTAATTCGGTGTTAATGCCTATAAATACATGTTTTTAGGTCATTTTTCACATCTCCTAGTCATTTTACAAAGCAAAAATCAAAAGTCAAGAGAAAAATATCTTTCACAAGAAGATCCATTAGTCTTTCTATAGAAAAGTTGAAGCTTTAGGGCAGCAAACTAGGGTTTTTTCAAGTCTTCAAGTTCAATTTTTTTTTAAGATCTCGCATTGCAAAGGTTTTATCATGGATGCCTATGGCGAATCATGGAGAAATATAGGTTGAGGAGATGCAACTATCCATCAAATCACACCTAAAGACTTGTTTTCAAAGTGATTCCATCTTCCATTTTCTCTCTATCTACAGACTTAAGGTTTGCATAACATTTGCATGTCATTTGCATTCATTTGAAATGTTGTAGGGTTTCTTGGATTGAAGTCTTGCATCATTCAAATGCCATTTACTTATCTTATTCTAGCATATTAGAATAGGGTTTTGTCTCATTTAAGATTTTCCTAGTCTTAGACACACTTAGGGCTAGGGTTTTATGCAGATTTTATCTCTCATAAAGTTTAAGTACCAACTAGGGGTTTGACTGAGGTAAACCCCCCATTAGAAATACAACTATCTTTTATTTTGCTGGGTTTTTCGAAGATTCAAATCCAAATTTCTGTCAGAAAACAGAGCGCATATTGTGGGCTTCCATTTCCACTTTCGGATTGTAGAAAATCCAAAGTGGACTAAGCCACCCATAATGGAAAATTAGTCCCACTACATTGATTTTTTAGGGATTTTCACAATTTCAAGTACCCATTTGACAGAAATAGCATTCTGGGCAGTTTCCCTGATCTAGGACTAAGTAGCCCAGCTTGGCGTAAGTGTCTCAGTTGTCTTAAAAATCAAATTTTCTAGAATTTCAGAGGTCTCTGCAATCTCCAGTCAGCTCTTCATTAGTTTCCAGGTGAATAGTTTCTTTTTTTCCATCTTTATTTTGTCCTTTATTGCATCTATTTTATCTTTTTGCATATCACAATGTCTTTTCCAGCACTTTGCATTTCTTAGGTTTTGCATCCTTTAATCATTTTCTTTTCAAATTAGTACATTAGTACATCCTATTTAGATACATTACATCTCATTTACATTAATCTTGAGTGATAGACATTAGCATTTTGACCCCATTTTCCTCTCCTTTTAGGTGAAAAACCTAGAAGAGTTAGAGCAACCCTTGGGAAACCAAAATCTTTGTTTACATTTTGGTGAACCTGAATTTTGAACATTTTTATTTCTGACTTCAAGAGAATCCTAGGTTTACTTTGCATTGGCATTGAATTAAGTGTTGCATTGTTTAAATTGCATCCTAGGGTTTTCAAAACTGCATTATTGAAAAGCTCATTTTAACTTGTATTATTGCCTTCCATTTCATAGCACAATAGTGAAATTTTGCATTTGCACTGTAGATTTGCATGGTACAGTACAACACACATTAATATCCATCAAAAAATTTAGAAAAACTTAAAAAATCACTCTACTAGGATTAATTTTCCACCCTGGGCGACTTAGTCCTAGTGCACATTTTGCATCTTTGTTTTCTGCATTTTGTTTCCCATTTCTGTAATTACTGTTAGATTCAGTTATTGTTCTATTTTTGTTCAATTTTTTTTGTTATACTTGAATCATTAGCATTAGTATTATTTACTTTAATGGCAATCATAGACAACGTTATATTTTTACAATGTTCATTTTTCAGCATTAGTTCCTAGCTCATTTAGATCAGATTCATCAAAAAAAACAACCAAAACTTTCACAACATTAAATGAACCAATCAAAACAATGCTTCATTTTAGGACAACCATATCATCCAAACCTCCTAGTAGTGATGACTTAGATAGGTTAGATGAAACCTTACAAGGTTTCATCTCACTAAGTCCATCCACTAAGGCTTGTGATGACAAACCTAAACCAATTAACAAAAACTTATCTCTCAAACCTTTTAGTAGTGATGACTTTAGTATGTTAGATGAAGCCCTTGAGGACTTCATCTCACAAAATCCATACACTAAGGTTTGTTGTGAGAAACCAAAAACAAAAGATGTCAATGTAATCTAACCTCAACTTGTCCTTTACCCACCTTCACATCAACCTCAACCTCCACCTAAACCTAAGTTTACCCTTTATCCACCACAGCATGATGTTGTTGCACATACACATTACACTTGAAATAACCCTCACCCACCACAACCAACACCAACCTCCTTACCTTTACCCAATACCACACTACCCAGTGCTCCTCGATTACGAGAGTATGATCTTGTTGAGAAACTTAAGAATACCCCCGCCAAAATATCCCTTTGGGACCTTCTTCAAAATTCACCCAATTATCATTCAGTGCTCCAAATATCCTTGCAATAGATAGTGGTTCCTCTTGGTACAAATTCAAATCATGTGGTAGCTCTTCTAAAAATAATGAATATAGTTAATGTAGACATTACCTTTCATCAACATGAGCTCCCTCCATTAGAATTAAGGAAACAAAATGAGGCCTTTATGATCATTTCTCAATATAATACAATAGGCATCAAGCGAACCCGTTTTGACAATGGCTCTGCCCTTAATGTGTGTAGTGTAAAACTCTTAGATATATTATGTGTGGATTAATCATAAATCAACCCTGATTCCTTATCTATTAGAGGATTTGACAACACAACAAAACAACCACTCCGTGTAATCACTTTTCCTATAACAGTCAAAATGGCTACCTTGCACACCCCTATTCATGTCATGCCCTACGATCTCACATATAATCTTCTCTTGGGAAGGCCATCGATTCATGAGATGCATGTGGTACCTTCAACTCTTCATCGCATAATGAAGTATGTCTATAACAACAAAGTGTATCAAGTTGAGATAGACCCCAAGCCTGAGAGTTGTTTACAACTTGAAAAAGGAACAACAAGTCCTCTAAATACTTTAATTCCAACATCTTATATTGAACTGCTTGAGACCAATAAACAAGAAGAATAATTTGTATCTAAATTGTTAGATGATGATTGGAGAACATTGGAATTCACACCTTCATTTATGGATGAATATATAATTACCCAAAAATACATTGAAAAATAAGAACAACCAATGGTTATGCCAACCAGAATTCTAAAGAATCTTCTCCCACCTCTATCTCATCTCCTTTGGAAGAAAAAAAAACATACAAAACGAATTTTGATGAGATAGATTATCAACAACCACCCAATCCCAAGGAAATGGAAAGACTTCATGGATGCAGTTGCGAGCTTATGAAATAATTGGGATACAATGGTAACGGATGTGGAAAACATGAACAAGGCATTTGTGTCCCTATTGAACCTAATACACAAGAGACAAAGATTGGTTTGGGATATTCCTTTTCTAAGACACCAAAAGCAACTCAACAACCATCACTTAATATCAACACAATCACATGTAAACCACAAACAAATCTTATGCTAAAACATCTTGAATTTCTTGATATGAATTCCCCACCATCTTGGGAGTATGTTGAAAGTGATGAAGCATTGAAACAAATGTTAGGTTCTATTGATAAACCATCTTCTTCCAAACGAAACATCAACTGCGCTTTGATAAGTACCAACCCACACAATACTGATGATAATAAGAAAACAATGGAACCATATGCTCCTGAAACTCCTAAGTCAAATGTACTCCCCCTAGGAGATACAATTGATATACCAATGGACATAGAAAATAAAGAAAAGGTCATTAAGATTAGGAAGTGCCTTGATGATGAAGAGCAAGAGGAAACTACCATCTTGCTCCATAATTTTCCTAAAATATTTGCTTGGAAATATTCAGATATGCCAGGAATAGAACCAAAGATAGTAACACATAACATTATTCTTGCAAAAAACACTAAGCCTGTTCGACAGAAGATACGAAAAATGAATCCCAAGATAGCCTTGCATGTAAAAGGAGAACTTGAAAAAATCCTTGATGCAGGTTTCATTCACCCTATTGATTATTCTCCTTGGATCTCAAATATTGTTGCATTTGCTAAACCTGATAATCGTATTCGGATATGTATGGATTTTTGTGACTTGAATAAAGCATCCTTAAAAGATGATTTTCCCCTTCCCAATATTGACATAATTGTGGATTAAACTATTCAATATGCTTTGTTGTCATTCATGGATGGATTTTCTAGCTATAATCAAATCTTTATCAACCCACAAGATCAATACAAGACAACATTCACAACTATTAGGGGAACATTTTATTGGGTTATGATGCCTTTTGGACTAAAGACTGCAAGCGCAACTTATCAACAAGCAATGACGTTGATATTTCATGATTACATACATAAAATATTGGAAGATTATGTTGATGAAATCCTTGCCAAGTCCTTAACGGGACAAGACAATGTCCATGTCCTTCACCAAATTTTTGAACCAATACGTGAATACAACATGCAACTCAATCCTAAAAAGTGTCTTTGGAGTAGATAGTGGAAAACTCTTAGGGTTTATCATATCTCACAAAGGCATTGAGGTGGACACAAATAAAATTGATGCTATCGTAAACATGCCACCTCCTAGGAACATTTCTCAATTATGCACATTTCAAGGATGAATCCAAGCCATCAGTCATTTTGTTGCCTCTTTAGTCGATCGAACGTTACCTTTGACACATCTCCTCAAGAACGATGTGCCTTTTGATTGGAATGAGGATTGTAAATAGGCCTTTGAGAGTTTGAAGGAAATACCTTGCAACTCCACCTATTTTACAGCTTGCTATGCCAAACAAACAGTTCATCCTTTACATAGCCACATCCATCCATGCTCTTGTAGCATTAATGGCTCAACAAGATGACAATGAAAAATAACACCATTTTTATTACATTAGTCAAACTTTAATTGATTATGAAACATGATATACACCAATCGAAAAACAATGTTTAGCTCTTGTATTCGCTACTAGTAAATTGTGACATTATTTACTAAATGTTGAAATACAAGTTATGAAAAAAATTGATCCTCTCAAACATCTTTTTCATAAAACAGACTTATCAGGACGTTTAGCTAAATGGGTTATGTTGTTGACTGATTTTGACCTTAAGTTTGTTTTGCAAAAAGAAATTAAAGGCCAAGCCTTGACTGACCAATTAGTTGATGCTCCTTCTCCTTTAGCATTACCTAGCATTGACTCTTTTATAGATGATAGTGTGTTGACAACAAACATTTCTACATGGGAATTATACTTTGATGGATCCATGTGTACAACAGGCTCTGGTGCTGGTGTAATCTTAGTACCACTCAATGGCCCCCTATCGTATCGACTCAATTTCCTATGTACAAATAACACAGCTAAATATGAGGTGTTAATTGTTGGGTTGTGTGCTGCTTTAATCATGGGTGTCAAAGATATTAAAATCTTTGGCGACTCACAATTAGTAATTAAACAAATAAATGGAACATATCAAGCCAAGCATGAAAAATTATCCAAGTACAAAGATCTTATAATGCATTTGTTAGAGAATTTTCAGACATTTACCATTGATAACATCCCATGAAAAGATAATCAATTTGCTGATGCAATGGCAAGTGTTGACTCTCTTATTTCCCCTCAAGATCTATCAAAAGATTTCACATTCAAAATTCACCCTATTATGAAACCTTCGATTGATGACAAGACTGAAGAGGTTTTAACAACAGATGAGGAAAACTCAAGTGATGGTATGATGCCATATTCAACTATTTGACAAGTGGTACCTTTCCCGAGCCACCAACCAAAAACCTCTGTGCTCATTTACGAAAGCTTGCATCTAAAAATGCCATCCTCGCAGATGTGCTATATCGCGGGTCATTCAATGGTATCTTACTGTGATGTTTGAACAAATTTGAGATACCTCTCGCACTTCACCAAGCCCATGAAGGTACTTGTGGTGGAAATTTTGGATGGAAAACATTGGTTCAAAAAATTATTTGTATAGGGTATTATTGGCACCACATGGAAAGTGATTGCTTTAATTATGTTTGAAATGTCATAAGTGTCAAGAACATAGCAATTTGCATCATGCTCCTGAGCTAGTGAAATTCAAACTCAACTTCTGATATGGCCCTTTGTGGTTTGGGGATTGGACATTATAGGAAAAATTTAACCTCCTTCTTTTGTTGGACATACCTTTATTATCGCTGCAACTAATTATTTTACAAAATGGGTAGAGGCCATTCCTCTTTGATCTACAAGAGCTGAGGTGATGTCATTTCATTCTGGAACACATTATCGCTCACTTTGGGCTTCCTTCCGCATTAGTTTCTAATAATGGTACACTATTTAAGAATAATGGTCAACGTGAAGAAATTTTTAGAGACCTTTAATATCCACCACTGTTTTTCGACACCTTATTACCCACAATCTAATGGTCAAGCTGAATCAACTAATAAAGTTCTTGAACAAATCTTGAAGAAAACTGTTAATAAAAATCATAGGGATTGGCACACACAACTACATTATGCACTTTGGGCTTATTGTACAAGTGTTTGATCTTCCACAGGGACCACACCTTATACTTTGGTCTATGGTAGTGAATCCATCATGCCCTTGGAATTAGAAATCCCTACATTAAGAGTGGCTCTTCAAGGAATCATTGATGACACGCATTATCAAAAACAATGATTACATTAGCTTGAGATGCTCGATTAACAGCATATCAATGCTCTTGAACATCTTCAAGCTTATTACAAAAGGAAACATAATCATTACAACCTTAATGTTACCCCTCGCACCTTCCAAAAGGGTGACTTAGTTCTATCTGCTAATCATTGCAATGTCAATGCCTACCCAAATGAACATGAAAAATTCAATTCTAATTGGTTAGTACCCTACATAGTTGAAAAAGCTTTTGGGTCCAGTGCATACATGTTAACCAAACTTGATGGAACACCCCTTAAAGAACCTATCAATGACGTGCACTTGCATCGGTATTATGTCTAATCCCTTTGAATAGTGTGAATAATAAAGCAGTATTGTTAAAGATATGGGGTCTTATCCTATATGTTTTCATATTGCTTCATTCTTGACAAACCAATCCTATGTATGTCTTGAGCACTAAAGTGATTATTTAGTAATTACTTTAGATTTAATACTATTCAAATTCACCTTTTGTGTTATGATAAGTTAAATTTACTTTAGCATAACATACTCAATCATCATGTTGTATCTAAAAAAGAACTGTAATATTTTTTAATTATATATCACATCAATTTTGTTAAATCATGAAGACATTAATTAAAGTAATCTTGCACGGGTTCTTTAATTAATCACATTGTCATTTAACATTTACAACACATTAAGATAGCTCATAAAACATTAAAAACTCATATATACATCCAAAAAATTTATGTACATATCATCATAATACACAACATCACCAAGGTCTGTGAGAACTAGACCCCTTGGGCTTAGGTGCTCGTGATCTAGTACTCAAACGTCATGAGATGGTCATGTGTGATCATGATTGCAATCCACCAAATCTGAGTGCAAACTCCAAGCCTTGTACCCACCCAAGAGCCACATGACACTCCTCTGCTATCTGATCCTTCTCCTCCTGTAGTCGTGATATCTTTGCATGTGGTCTCTCCACCTCTGTTGAAGTTTGGGATGACTATCCTACAACCTCAACTCGACGGAGTCATCTCCTCACACTCTCATACATTTCCTGGAGCCTCATGAATGGTCTCAGTGACTTTGGATCCTCCTCCATGATAGGTGAGGGCACATAATCAGGGTCCATATTCTCCTTGTTGATGGATGCAGGTACTATCTCTGTAGCATCCTGACGGTAGAACTCCCACTAGTCTCTTGTCACTCCTGCACGATAGAAACATTACACAATCAGTACACATCATCATGATATATATATATAAAGAACATAAAGACTAAATTACAGGCATAAAATAAAATATCATCACCTATATTGTTGGTCGGCTAAGCAATCTCAATATCATCATGTATAGGGGGCATGGAGGATGTGCTAGCCTCTCCTCGACTATGGATACTAGTGCCTACTGTAGTTGTTGCTCATGACCTCGTCATATGAATGGGAGAGGGATCTCCCCACTCATGACGATCCTTAGCTCCTACCTCATCACTCTCACTCAGGAGTGGCTCCCCTCCTCATTCTCATCATACTCCTCCTCCTCTCCCTCCTGGCCATCATAATCTGAATCAACATCCTCATCATACTCATCATCAATAACATCAGTGAATATATCAGCAACCCTGTAGCGTGTCTCCTCAACCCTATCCTCTTGGTCATCTCCCTCATTTGGTAGTGGCCCCACATCTCCCACTAGCTCATCCATTGGGAATATCGGCCTGTTGATCGAGTGACTATCCACCACTCCTCATGCTCTCCTGTGGCACCAACTTCGTCTGTGTCGGAGACTAGTGGTTGGTCGTGATCAGGGCAGTCGAAGTCACTCTTGGCCACATGCTCTAGAGTGAGTCTCACTATATAACCCAATCTTTGGGCACTTCGCACTAACCTCCTAAAATAGGATCATGTCTGGGGTGGAGTATGCATTGTCCAAACTGCTGCATGACCCAATCATAGTAGAATGGTTGTACTACATGGTCATGATAGCCAACCAAATATCTATCATTATGCATCCTCCTGAATTGTCTAGTATGATCTGGCCATTGTAGTGTAAGCTAATAAGGTCTCCAAAGGATCTCATCCTCCTCTAGTCGGTCAAATAATACTCTCGAAAAATGCAAATCACCATACTACCATAGTCACCATAGAGGATAGTCAAAAGCCTGAGGATACCCTACTGTTGTCACACATGGATAGCCGACTAGTCTGGTGCATGTAATATGCTCAAGGCACCACACCTGTAGAAGTGTGCAGTGTAACATCCTGTCCACCTCCCAGAATACAAATCACCCAAGATCATAATATAGATGTGTCAGGATACACCAACCCCAGGCATATACTATGCGTTGCTCTACCATCCCTTGAATCAAGTGGACTAGTCCCCCCTCTAGGTATGTCACCTACCTATCAGGGATGAGAACTAGTGCTACAGTGTGTGTCATAATCCGTTGAACCACTAGTGCCTGTGAATATAATAGCATCGACAAATCAATTCACCCTCTAACCTGTGAATCATGCACTAAACCATCTAGACAATACTATAAATCGTCCCTCTACTCATGGAAGGTGCATTCTCTGCAAAAATGTACCTGCTCTCCTCAAATCGGAAGGTGGAGAATCTAGTGTACATGATCCTCTAAGGTAATCATCATCTCCCCTATCAGAAAATGAAAAGTGCATGTATCTGCATTCCAGCACTCACAGAGAGTTATCAGCATATGGTATCGTGGTATCTCATAGGAGGCATAACATATGCCCAATAGATTCCCATAGCCTGAAGATGCTTTGTCTACTTTGATGATAGTGTTGAAGCTAGATCTCTTAGGAAGCTCAATTGTCTCCCTCCTAATCGATGTCATGATCAGGGGGGGACCTATAAAATTTACACAAATATGCTCTAAAACTCATTTAATAACTTCAATTTTTATTATTCGTCATGCAAGTGTACTAAAGTCCATCTAGTGTGCTTTCCTAAAGGCCCTAGACACTTTAGACCTCCTTTGGTACATTTTGCAAAGAAACGAGACACTTCACGAAGAAATGGGACACTTTGTGAAGAAACATGACACTTTGTGAACAAAAGGGACACTTTGCGAAGAAATGGGACATTTTGCGAAAAAAGGGAAATCTTTGCAAACTTTTTTTTTCCAAGATCCTAAATTAACCTAGATATGCATAAAAATCATTAAATCATTGCAAAATCACTAAGAAAAGGTTTCTAAATCGACTCACCTCATGTTGACACTCGTTGTGTGCCACCTAGTCCTAGAGAACGTCCAATCGTGTAGGTGTGTAAACACGTCTGCTCGGCATTTTATATCTCACTCATCACTCTCAAGCTACAAGAAGGTAAAATGAAATAGTAAGTGACCAAATATTTCACTTTCACCTCTTTTAACCTTTCTTCATTTCTTTTACTCTTATGCATTTTAAAATAGGGTTATTTTCTCTGTTAAGAGTTAATAAAGTACTTTTTCTTCAAAACAACATAATGGGAGCTAGGGAACTCCGTTTTCAACATTATTTAATGCATTGGAATCATGATTTTGCACCCAACATCATCAATTATCTATCGCTATGTGGCATGGTACTTGGATATGTCCTACAATATGATTTTCCTTATTCAATGTGGCTAGTTTGCTACCTTGATTCCACCTCTGTAAAGCAAGTAGAATCAATGGGGGGAATACATCTACCCTCAAAGTTGATTTCTAGAAGTTAAGCAAAAGTATTTTTGGAAAACTAATGAATTTGTGTTGTAGGATGCAGTTCATAATGTTGTGGTCTTGCAGATAACTACACGGGAGGCTTCATTCTCCCATCTTTTGAATGAGTATCCTTTTATGAAGTAAAGTGAACTGTTTAGAGTCCTTTAGCTTGCATATGCACATAGAGTCATATGGATGCTAAAGCAGGGGCTAACTATGAACACAAAAAATTATACTCATTTGCAGAAAGTACAATTTGTGACCTAATTAGGTCCTATTTTAGACACCTTGCATCAATAACCCCTTAAAAACTTTATTTATAGGCCCCTAATGCTCATGATTTTGGACTTTAAGGCCTATTTCATTCACAAATCACTTAAATCCTGACAAACAACATTCAAACCACTCAAATTTTGTGAAACCCACCTCAAAAATCCCTGGTGGGACTAAGTCGCCTAGGGTGGGGACTTAGTCCCTTTTGGGGTATTTTCCACTTTTGAGTGGGAAAATACCAACCTAATTCAAATTCTTGAGGGATGTCAAACTATGAAGTTAAAATAATGAGTAATTCGGTGTTAATGCCTATAAATACATGTTTTTAGGTCATTTTCACATCTCCTATTCATTTTACAAAGAAAAAAATCAAAAGTCAAGAGAAAAATATCTTTCACAAGAAGATCCATTAGTCTTTCTACAACAAAGTTGAAGCTTTAGGCCAGCAAACTAGGGTTTTTGTAGGTCTTCAAGCTCACTTTTTGTTCAATATCTCTCATTGCAAAGGTTTGATCATGGATGCCTATGGTGAATCATGGAGAAATCTAGGTTGAGGAGATGCAACTAGCCATCAAATCACACCTAAATACTTGTTTTCAAAGTGATTCCATCTTCCATTTTCTCTCTATCTTCATACTTAAGGTTTGCATAACATTTGCATGTCATTTACATTCATTTGAAATGTTGTAGGGTTTCTTGGATTGAAGTCTTGCATCATTCAAATACCATTTACTTATCTTATTCTAGCATATTAGAATAAGGTTTTGTCTCAATTCAGCTTTTCCTAGTCTTAGACACACTTAGGGCTAGGGTTTTATGCAGATTTTATCTCTCACAAAGTCTAAGTACCAACTAGGGGTTTGACCGAGGTGAACCCCCCATTATAAATCAAACTATCTTCTATTTTGCAGGGTTTTTCAAAGATTCAGATCCAGATTTCTATCAGAAAATAGAGTGCAGATTGTGGACTTCCATTTCCACTTTCGGATTTGCAGAAAATACAAAGTGGACTAACCCACCCATAGTGGTGACTTAGTCCCACTACACTAATTTTTCAAGGATTTTCACAGTTTCAAGTACCCATTTGACAGAAACAACTTTCTGAGTAGTTTCCCTGATCTAGGACTAAGTCGCCCAACTTGGCATAAGTGTCCCAGTTGACTTAAAAATCAAATTTTCCAAAATTCCAGAGGTTTCTATAATCTCTAGACAGCTCTTCATCAGTTTCCAGGTGCATGGTTTCTTTTTTTGCATCTTTATTTTGTACTTTATTGCATCTATTTTATCTTTCTGCATATCACAGTGTGTTTTCCAGAACTTTACATTTCTTAGGTTTTGCATCTTTAAATCATTTTATTTTCAAATCATTGCATTAGTACATCCTATTTATATACATTACATCTCATTTACATTGATCTTGAGTGTATACATTAGCATTTTGGCCCCATTTTCCTCTCCTTTTAGGTGAAAAACTTATAAAAGTTAGAGGAACCCTTGGGAAATCTTTGATTACAATATATATATATATATATATATATATATATATTCGAATACCATGACATTCTATATATACATCGATTCTCATATATCTGAATGTCAATATAGAAACAGGTATATCGATTTACGTTTTCAAAGCATATAAATCAGTTGCATAAAGAAAAATCGAATGATAAAATAATTGAATGCCATCCTTAATACAAACTCATCGAATTCCAACTAAATATTTATTCATCATATTTCATTCATAAAAATACATACATTGAATGCTAATCACATATTGCATTTTCATAGATATAAGAGGTAATACAACCAGTGAATCCAATCTTTTGATATATGTGTTTTCATTGAATAAAAGCAACAAATACCATAGCTAAAATACATGCATCGAATCTAAAATCCATATGCAGACACCATTTAAAATTGATAAGCATTCACAAAATAAACTACATCCTAAAATCATAGCATACCATGTTAGAAGAAGACAACAAACTCCTCCAAAAGCACAGACAAGCGGCCAGGGTAGAGAGGGTGGCGCGCGGCTGGGAGAGGGAAATAGGCTATGCTGGGTGGTTGCAAATAGCTAAAGGAACTTCCAAGAAAATGCAAAGTCTAAGCCATCAATATGGTTGGAGGAACATTTGAGCAAAAAAAAATCACAATATGAAGTATTCGGTTGGGGAATACACTCAAAAGAAAATCTCAAATATACTTTAGTTTAATTTACCTATCATTAATTGAATCAAACGTATGCTCACACAAGGGAAGTGTGCCCAACAAAAGGGTAAGGAGGTTGATAATTTTGCAGAACCCCCAATGTAGAATAATTTGATACATAGCTAAAAAGCAATGGCTTTTAGAAACTTTCAAACAAATGCAGTTATTAGGTATAAATAGGCGCTATCACATGAAATACAATGATTGTAGGATATGCACCAAGTCGGCCTTGTAAGGAAGCTCTCAAAATCATGAATTAGTGAAGCGCTCTAGGAAAGCATCCTAACATTGCAAGCTTTGCTTGTGTTTTAAATGCATGCAGTCATGCAGGTGGAGGGTTGCACACTACTTCACACATCAGCAACCCTTAATGCATTACATATATAGTTGATCATTAGGTGTGCATGGTTGGCCTTCATGCCTGCTAACTATCTTGAAGACAACCTAAGTATTAATACTAAGATGCCAGTGGGAGAAAGAATTTAATCAAACATGATAATGCAGCTACAATTATGATTTCACTAAATTTGAGTATGACTCATTTATTTGTACAAGCATCAGTCTAGAAGCATGACACACATTCAAAATTATTATGCATTCTAAAATATGTTTTCCTCTATCCTAGTCACAAGCTTATGTATTATGCCTTTGATGCTAAGAACTATAAACAACCTCAGACAGTGCAAAATTGGTTACCTAACATGGATATATTATTATCAAAGGAAGGTTTTGGTTTCTCAATATATCATATACAAAAAAAGGATATGGTTAAACCCATCGACCCAAATCCTTCACATAACAGATAACAAAAGATTTGTTTTATAATGAAATAAAACACAACAAATAATGATTCAGACCTGCACAAGGATTCCCATTCTGTTTCTAAATTAAAATTATGGCACGTGACTTACCTCAAGATTTTGCTCAATGTTTATCAGGTGACACACCATCCTCTCTTTCTTCACAGATCTTTGGAGCCCTAATTGTTAAGCAATCCTCATTGCGCCCCAATTCAACTGCACTCATCTAAATTTACACTTAGAAGCCAGTAGTTATAATTTGGAACGATCATGAAATAGAATATTATCCCATCTTTAGTATCACCCAACATGAAATATGAGCCAAAAGGATGGAATTGTTTTTACAGAAATTTCTTGCAGACCATATTTACTTCTCTTTCAAGAAAAAAAGAATTAAAGAATGATCCCCCCCATCTCTAAAAGGGATCATTATTTACCAAAAGAAGGCTGCCTTTTTCGAAATCCAAAAATTGAATAAAAATCTCAAAAATCTCCAATAAAATATGAAGTTTCATTTCGACAATCAGTTTAGAATTTTGCATGCACTTGCATGAAAATCTTTCCATCTTTATATTGCTTTTATCGTTTATTTACTAAAACACTCCATTATAATTCTATTTTATTTTATTTTATTTTACTTTAATTTATTTTAATATTACATTACACACCAAAATTATTAATAAATATATTTATATCTTTTATCAAAATACTTTTACTTGATAAATTATTTAATAAATCAATTAATCAAAAAACAACATTTATTTTTACTTATCATATTATCTTTTAAAATAATAATTCTATTTTAATACGGTAATTAATCAAAAACATTATTCAACTAAATTTAAATCAAATAGACTAACCTCCAATCAATCCCTGACAACAAAGCGAAGTCAACATGTAAGACCACAATAATACTGATGGACCAACCATCAAACGGTCAACACTAACAAGGTGAATCATTGAGAGGCACTACACAAATAACTGAAACCCAACATTGTGTAAATTCCAAATTACAATTATTTTGTGCACTTTTTTTTCAATCATGTGAAAGTTAAACACAACAATGAAATGTGTTATTTTGAAGACATTCATATTGTTTTGTAACATTTCATGTTGCAAAACTATAGGTGTTAAGAAGCAAGCAACCCGCCATGATACAACACTTTACATTTAAACAAGGAGATTCAAATAACTGAAACCCAACATTGTATTTTCCAAATTACAATTATTTTGTGAAAAAAAAAATTCAATCATGCGAAATTTGAACACAACAATGGAATGTGTGATTTTGGAAACATTCATACTATTTTGTAACATTCCATGTTGCAAAACCATAGGTGTTAAGAAGAAAGCAACCCACCATGAGACAGCCCTTTACATTTAAACAAGGAGATTCAAATAATTGAAACCCAACATTGTGTTTTCCGAATTCCAATTATTTTGTGCACTTTTTTTTCAATCATGTGAAACTTAAACACAACAATGGAATGTGTGATTTTGAAGACATTCATACTGTTTTGTAACATTCCATGTTGCAAAACCCTAGGTGTTAAGAAGCAAGCAACCCACCATCCCTTTACATTTAAACAAGGAGATTCACATAACTGAAACCCAACATTGTGTTTTCCGAATTACAATTAGTTTGTGCACTTTTTTTTTCAATCATGCGAAATTTAAACACAACAATGGAATGTGTGATTTTGAAGACATTCATATTGTTTTGTAGCATTCCATGTTGCAAAACCGTAGGTGTTAAGAAGCAATCAACCCAACATGAGACAAACCTTTGCATTTAAACAAGGAGATTCAAATAACCAAAACCCAACATTGTGTTTTCCGAATTACAATTATTTTGTGCACTTTTTTTTTTCATCACACAAAATTTAAACACAACAATGGAATGTGTGATTTTGAAGACATTCATATTATTTTGTACATAACATTCCATGTTGCAAAACCATAGGTGTTAAGAAGCAAGCAACCCACCATCCCTTTACATTTAAACAAGGAGATTCAAATAACTGAAACTCAGCATTGTGTTTTCTGAATTACAATTAGTTTGTGCACTCTTTTTTTCAATCATGTGAAATTTAAACACAATGGAATGTGTGATTTTGAAGACATTCATATTTTTTTGTAACATTACCATGTTGTAAAACAATAGGTGTTAAGAAGCAAGAAACCCACCATGAGACAACCCTTTACATTTAAACAAGGAGATTCAAATAACTAAAACCCAACATTGTGTTTTCCAATTACAATTATTTTGTGCACTTTTTTTTCAATCATGCGAAATTTAAACACAACAATGGAATGTGTGATTTTGAAGAAATTCATACTATTTTGTACATAACATTCCATGTTGCAAAACCATAGGTGTTAAGAAGCAAGCAACCCACCATCACCAACCCTTACATTTAAACAAGGAGATTCAAATAACTGCAACCCAACATTGTGTTTTCCAAATATAATTATTTTCTGCACTTTTTTTCAATCATGTGAAATTCAAACACAACAATGGAATGTGTGATTTTGAAAACATTCATATTGTTTTGTAACATTCCATGTTCCAAAACCGTACGTGTTAAGAAGCAAGCAACCCACCATGAGACAACCCTTACATTTAAACAAGGAGATTCAAATAACTCAAAACCCAATATTGTGTTTTCCAAATTACAATTATTTTGTGCACTTTTTTTTTTCAATCATGTGAAATTTAAACACAATAATGAAATGTGTGATTTTGAAGAAACCGTAGGTGTTAAGAAGCAAGCAACCCACCATGAGACAACCCTTTACATTTAAACAAGGAAATTCAAATAACTGAAACCCAACATTGTGTTTTCCAAGTTACAATTATTTTGTGCACTTTTTTTTTCAATCATGCAAAATTTAAACACAACAATGGAATGTGTGATTTTGAAGACATTCATATATTTAAACAAGGAGATTCAAATATTTGAAATCCCACACATTGTGTTTTCCAAATTACAAATTACAAGGTGTTGTAAAACCCTCTACAACCAAATTGGTTAGCACCCCTCACCTCGATTTGGTCAGTTTTCTCCTTCAGCTCCTCCACATGCACTCCAAAATTTAGCTTACAATGTGTAGACTGCCAAAAAGCACCTAGATTTTGTTGGTTTTCTCATCCAACTCCTCCATGTGCACTCAAACCTTCAGCTTTCAACATGTAGACTAGAAACAAATTGTGTTTTCACCCTTCTTTCTCCAAACCAAAAAGGAACATGTTAGTTCGCCTCCAATTTTCCTGCACCAGAAAAAAGTAGATGAAAGCGAAACTTCACGGGCAAGCTAAGGCACCCGTATTTATCGGTTGGCAGGAGGTAGGAAAACTGACCTTACGGCGCCGTTAACTGCTACCTACCATTTCTCGGGCGTTTGGTCCCGTCTGTCGGTTTCATCACTTTTATCCCCCATTTGGTAGGCCCCGCAGTACGACATCTCGTCATGTTATGTATGTTTTCATGCGTTTTCAAATGTACATAGGTTTTTTTTGTCTAGGAGTTAGCCAGCTCCCTAGAAACTGCCCACATTAGCAATTAGAAATAATTAAAAGCAATGGCATTAATTTTTAATCACTATAATTGTTGTCAATGATATATTTTTGTGATACTGACAACAATAATTGATTTGATCTAAAAATAAAAAATTGTCATTCTAATTAAGACGTTGATGAACAAGTTATACATATTGTCTATACATGTTTGACTATATTTATTAATTAATTAAAAATAAAAAGTGTATTTATTTTTTATTTTCAATTAATTAACAAATACACTCAAACAAAAAAATTCAAAATGCTCGTGAGTGGGAGCACTTCCAGTGACGCCCAACGGGCATTTTCAGCTAACGGCCCTGCACCTGGTTCTACCCCTCTTGCATGGTCGCCAAATGTGGGTCATGTTACGAGTGATGTTGACTTTAATGGTTGCTCTAACCCCCTACTTTATGCTTTTGGTGTCGATGCCTTGGGTTTGGACACGACTATTACTTTGGTGGCTATGGCTCGTCCTGTCTTGGCTTCTCCTCGGGAGATTGATGCAAAGGATTTATTTCCTGGGCTGGGTGTGGACCCTTCTGTGGCACCTCCTGTTGTTCCTGTATCCTCTTCTGGTGGTCCTCTTTCAGTTGTCTCTGACAGGGGATCTGATGCCTTGAAAGTTGTTGAGGGCTTTGTCCCTGGTGATACTGCACGGGTGGATGTCCCTCCTACTGGCCCCAGCTTTCCTTCTATGGGTTAGGTTAAGTCCTTCTCTGAGGCTACTAAAGCGGGTTCACGGCCTCCTTCTTAGTCTCGAGTTCAGCCTCTGCCCTATTCTCATGATTCCCCTATTGTGGTCTATGGACCTGAAGTTACTGAGAATGAGGATTTCTACTCGAAGCAGGGTGTGGTTTGCAGGTTTAATGGCTTGTGGCCCTCCCTTCCGGATCTCCATGACTAGGTAACCGCCTCCTAGATGTCATTGGCCTCTGGTGAGATTGAGTTCTATCCCAGTGCAAGGGGTTTCTTTTTAGCTACCTTTGTCTCTTTCGTGGAGCGAGACCATGTGTTGGACAGGGGGTGGATGTGGGGTATTCATTCACTATCCATCAGGCCTTGGGCTCGTTCTTTCAATCCCTAACGAAGTCATTGAACACCAAACCAGTTTGGGTCCAACTGCCAAATCTCCCTATTTAGTTTTGGGAGGATTCGTGTTATGAGGCTATTGGCAACACCATTGGTCGCTTTTTGATGGTGGACTCTATGACTCGGGAGATGGGGCATACTATGATAGCTTGGTTATTAGTTGATTTGGACATCTCCAAACCTCTCCATGGTGATGTGGTCTTATTGGTGGAGGACAGACCTTGGAAGCAACTCTTGGACTATGAGGGTCTCCCTTTTCAATGTAGGAGATGCTTCTCTATGGGTCATTTGGCCTCTAGTTGCCCACAAGTCTATCGCAAAGGTGTTGCTACTTGGTGGAAGGATGCTCTCTTGGATCACCTCATGGTGGGTTCTCCTCCTTTGGTTGCTTCTTCTATGGAGGTCGACCCTTTTGCTTCTTCTCAGGAACCTCGGTTTGCTCCTCTTCTGACTAACCTTCCCGTGGAGCCTCTGTTTGCTCGATCTACTGACGCTATTTTGTCTGACCCTCTGTTGGCTCAATCTGTTCATGTTGTTCTGACTGAGCCTGTCCGAACTTCGGTGCTTACCTTTGATGGTCCTTCTTTCGATCTTGTTTCCTCCCCTGCGCTGTCTCCCCCGTAGTGTGGTGGATCTTTGCCCTTGGTGGCTTCGGTTGATCCGATTCTCTCACCTCGCTCGGTGGACTTGGATTCTGAGTCTTCCTGGTCTGTTGTGCTACGAAAGGAGAAGGGACTCCCTCGATCTGTCGCATCTTTGCGGTCTAGGGTTAAGGGAGTCAGATTAGTCTCCTCAAATTATGGGGTTGTCTAGTCCTTGTATGTGTTTTGACAGCTAACTGTCAGTTGTTTCTATTCAATCTATCCTCTTTCCTAGTTCATTTCTGGATTGAACTAGCCTCTTTTTTAACCCTTTTGGGCTTTCTGTGTAAGGGTACAACACCTTGTAAATGATGCTTATCTTATCAAAAACAAATACAGTCAAATGTGCATCCTTATAATGGGTGCATAGACATCGCCACTATCCAAAGACTGATAGGTTATTTAGGTAGTTGAGATTATTTGGGTAGTTGAGATAGTTTCACACTACAATAAACATTTCAACAATATTATTCAATGCTCGGTGAGGGGCGCTGTAGTGAACAATTGAATTGTACTATAATTCAAAGGTACCCATCGAAGAACTCTTGGACTATAGTGTAACGAATCTCTGGATAAAGCTCGCAAACTTCCACGTCGTTGGGCTCTTCGATTTTAAAATTCCATTGACGTGCATTGATGAATATATCATGTGTCCAGGGAAGCCACTATGCTTGTTATAAGCTGCACACAGGAAAACCAAAAATCAAATGTGTACGCTTGTTTATGGAGTTTTCTTTTTGTACAATCTGATCTCTATCCCTCCAATTTTTTTTATGTAATAGCATTAATGATTATGGTGATACAGATTCAAACTCCGCACAATTCTTCGTACATACAATTAAATTCACGACAAAATTGAGCACGGCAACTGGTATGCCCAACCTTCGAAAATTTGTTGGTACGCTCTGCATCCCATTAACTCAAAAGGAAATAATATGGACTATTTGGCATGGTAATATACCTTTGGCTAAGGCCAAGAGATCTTGTTCTGAGATACAAACCCAAGGAAGAGTTTTTCCAATCTTCTTCTCCCAAATTGCTGCAAGCTCATTAAGTGTGAGGAAATTCTTGGGTGGTCTGAAATGCACACTTTTGTTAACAGTCCAGCCATCCTCCACACAGTGTATTTGCCAATGTCTTCCCCAGTCACAAAGTATGCTGTTATTAACAATCCATAAATTAACAAGACAGAGACTAGCAATCCATCAGTAATAATTACCATGAACAAACCAGCAAAGCTTGATCATAATTCTAAACCCATATAGTCAAATCAAAATAATCTATACCCTCTATAAAAGCAATATTCTAAACAAGCATATACACTTTACGATCTCATACATATCACTCTGGCCTAGACTACAAAAATCGTTTCTGTATAACAGAATTTCTGACATACATAGATAATGTTAACACCAGAATCTTTCAATTCCTGGAGGCACTGTGCCTTGGCAGCATCAAAGGCAGTCGTGGGTCGAATAAGAGCATAAGTACGATGACCTGCAGCTACAGCTGCAAGAGCAACAAAGCGACCAATATAACCAGTGGCTCCAATCACCAGTATTTTACTAGTACTAATACTTTTCTCTTCCTTTACAATATGGTCATATGAAGCAGTCTCACAAATGGAGGCCATGGTTGAGACTGAGTTTTCCTCCAATATTTGAGTATGTCGGCAGAGATCGAAAGAATGAGGGAATGCAGCAGCACTTGCAGCCATTTTTATTTCCAACTCTTACCCAACGGCCAACAGAGGAAGTTTGATAGGATGGAACTCCTCTTAGCCAACGGCCAACAGAGCAATTTTGAGTAAATATGTTGGTGTGGGCAAAGCAGGCAAACACGCAATACTTATATTGTAGAATTAGATTGCTCCAAGAAAAATTCTCGACATTTCTCCTATCATGATTTAGACGATCTGAATATAACGCACATGGTTTGCTGTTGATCGGCAGCTAGACTTTACCTTTTTCGAAAAAAACAAAAAAAACAAAAAATTAATATTCATAGTGATTTCTCTCGATGCAATAATGATAATTGTTACAATGAATAATGAATAATAATATTATGGCATGTGTTTAATTGTATGATTTGAGACATTAAAAATACATGATCGGATCTAATAATTAATTCGGTGATTACCTTTTTCACTCTAAACATAAATATATTAAACAAATCATTTAGTAGAAATAAAATCAGATTGTGAATATAGAAACTATTTGAATATAATACCAAGTAGTTGTTTATATAATACCTAGTAGTTGTTTATATAATGCCCAATAGTTGTGATTTGACTACCCATAATTAAACAAAATTTATTCCTTTGATCTAAAAAGCAATCAATCATGCGATGCCACATCAGCATTCAACTACCCATGATGTGAATGCACAAGTATTGGTCTCACTTTTTCTGGAGGCCTTTTTGGACACCTTGACAAAAAACATGTTGATATGGCATCATATTTGATGATGTGGCCCTAAAACCTTAGTTATAAGCAAGGGACTTGCCAAGTAAGTTGTTGTAAAAAATTGGGAGTGATTTGAAATTTCCACGTAGGATAATTAGAAGCACGAAGTTAGGGTGCACAACTACTGGGTCCTCTCCCCTAATTAGTTTAAATTAATTAGAGATTTTTTTTAAATCATGAAATAAACTTGATTTATTTAAACATAACACTATTTTTTAATTAAATGTGTATTTGAACTAACAATAAGATATCAAATAAATTTAGTTGTGTATTACTATTCATTTATTCTTAAAATATTTCTTAAAGTAAGAAACACTTATTTTGACATTATTTATTGTTGTGATATATATAAAACTAATAGCACTTATTCAAAATATATTGAAATTGTTCAATAAAGAACTAGTTGAGCCTTTTTTAATTTCAAAGAATATTAAAGGTTCTTTTGAAGGCTAGCCAATTTGGGAAGACTTGCCAATAGTCATACCTTTAGTAAAACCAAGGGAATGATTATGCATTGTGGTGATTATGGGGCTACTTCTCATGTTTGTAGTGCATTAGAGCACTTCCCAAATGCTCATACAAATAAAAATACCAAATTACACTATTCATATAGCGTCACACAAACTCTAGTAGTGACACAAAACACTTTGCATACAGAAAAACACTTCTATGAAAAGAATACCTCCACTAAACACCTTATAGTTTCTACCATGGATTCTCCATGGTCTAGTACACCTCTAGGGAATTACATAGCATCTCACAACATCATCCTAAATGTCACTATATAGACATTAGCAAGTATGGTCAACATGAAAACTAAGATGGATCAAAATATGCCAAATTAGCTCATTAGCCTAACATGCTAGTAGTTAGTTCAAACCCACAATTTTTTGGTGAGAAAATTATTCCACTTTTATAGGAGATGGTTTAGCTTCCTAGTGACTCCTCTCTCTCTCTCTCTCTCTCTCTCTCTCTCTCTCTCTCTCTCTCTCTCTCTCTCTCTCTCTCTCACACACACACACACACACACTCACACAAGCTTGTAAGTAAAGGAATTTATTCAAGAAGTCAACTAGGTAGATTATAGAATATAGCAAAAATACACATTTCTCAATAGTATGCACTGTGTAAAATAAATAATTCAAAAAAATAGCATTTACTATTTGATTCAATATATCTCTTGTACTTTCTCTATTTTATCCCATAAGCATTCTTCTACACACAAATTTATCTAGATACTCATCTATAGAATTATACAGCAAGATTCAACCCTAGGCACTAGATTAGTGGTATAAGAGCACTTTTTCTTTATATTGCATGTCATTTCAAATAAAATTAGAGTACCTAATCCTTGATATTGACCTACAAGATCCATTATACTACTCTCTTACGTATTTCAATATCACCAAACCCACACAAGAAGAGATACATGTGATGATCAAGACAAAAATTAAAGAAGTGCTCATTGATTAGTAAAAATTACTATTGAACTAATTTGTAAAGTTCCTCAAATGGGTGGTTCTATTGACCTCATCATCAAGTAGAAAATTTTACATTTGAGGACTCCCCTTAGGTGTTAATTAAACATAAATGTGGGCCTATGTTTAAGGGTAAAATTAATGTAATTAATGTTGTTTTTTTATAACTAGTTAGATAAATTAGTTTCTTACTTTTCCATGAAGTAACTTCTACAATGAAGATAATATTAAGGTTACTCTAATGAATATTTCTCAAAATAGGTGCAATTGGAGAAGTAATAGATAGTGATTCAAGAGAGAAGGAAAGGACCTCCTATATTTTCTTTGGATCTCCACTCTTAAAATGGTGGAGGACTATTAAAGAAGGTTCATGAATATTATAATGTTTTTGTGTTGGTTGGTTGGGCCTTTAAAAAAATGTTATTATTTTGTTTTATTTTTTTATTAGATTTGTGTCTTAAGTATTATTCTTTAGGTGTTTTGATTGTATAAGAGTGGGACCCTTTTCAAAACCATTTCTTAACCATTTATCAACCCTTTATCAAAAACTTGAATTATTTCTTTTAGCAATGATTTTATTGACACAATATCATAATTAAATTTTATAGCTATCAGAAATTATTTTTTGATAATAATTAATTAATTAATTTTAAAAAAATAATAATAATAATTTTAATAGTTTTTTAAATATTAAGTTTAATAAAGTTAAGAAGAAAAATAATGTTTTTTAAAAAACTATATATTAATAACTTAACTCATAATAACATAACCATTATTAAAACATACATTGTTGAAATTCTTATCAATTATTTCCTCACCAATTTTGTAATTCATCATCTTCTTTTAATTATTTTTTGTAATTTGTTGAATACCTATATTTTTCTGATCTATTTATTTATTTATTTATTTAATTTTATGTTTTTTAATTGTATATTTAATTATATGAACTATAGTCATTCCATGACATAGTTTCATGATTAAATTGTGGAATTATCTTTGTAGCCATCAAAGTTCAAACCTCCACTAGGTCATTGTGGTTATAGGTATTGAGCCCTCATTAATCCATTGTGCTTGTAGGTTTGAACATTCCCATTGAAGCTATTGACATTCATGCTAGTGACTTCATATTCCAAACCCTTATTGGGTCAATGTGCTCACAAGATTTATGCCCTTGCAAGGCTATTGATATGATAGGTTTGATATATTCATGTTAATGTTGTGCATTCATACTAGGAATGAGGTCCCCCATTTTTAGCCTCACCTAGATTGAGCTAAGATATAAATGTTCATGTTACCAATCAAAAAGTATTATATGAACTATAATCCTAATTTTATAGTTTTTTATTTTTTAAATATATGTTAGTTGTGTTTTTTTATGTACATGGCCATGATATAAGACTTTGTGCACTAATTCCATTGTAGAAAATCAAAACTTTCAAATTAAATGCATCTAGAACAAATAGAAAGAACACTAGTTGGGCCACTTAATAAATATACTCAGTCCACAATATATCAATAAATCCCTATCTTACCTATCATTATCATAATGCTAAAACATCTACATATCATAAGAAATTAGAACACAATATTACTTAATCACTTGGATCAACCACATCAAACCACCTTAGTTTTATAGTAGGTCATTCCAACACCCATTGTATTACACATAATTCTACCAAAATCTAAAATCCTTAACATCACTGTATTACTTTTTAAGAATAGTGTAAAGAAATTAAGGGTAAATAAGTGTGGTTGTCTATTTAGCTAAAAAGTAGTATATGATGGAAAGTACAAAAAATCATTTTAGAGACAAGATGGAAAAGCATTTTGTACACTATAATTGAAGCTAAAGCATTTCACCAAATTTCATCTATGGTGTGGAGGTAGGGCCTACCACCCTTACATCATCATTTACCAAGTTTGTTTGTTTGTTTTTTCTTGATTTCTTTAATGTTTATGTATTCATGATCTTTTTCTTGGATTGGATTAATAATAAACATAATGAATTGTGGAAAACTAAGAGCTAATTTATTTTTTTGGCTTTGTTATCACTAACAAAGTGCATGTCCCTACAAATTACGTTTAAGTTAAATTAAAATTTCATGAGACATAGATCCCACTTCTTGTTGGATTGTCTAGATAATGGTGTTTCATCAATCATGAAGAAATCTTGAGATGGCTAGGAATTCTTTTTTGTTATAGGTGTTGTCAACTTAGAGTTGTAAGTTGAGATAATAAATATTTTTATTGAAAATATTTAAATAGTCAATACTAGCATATTTATCTTGTAAAAAAATATTTTAAATATACTGAGAGATATTATTCTAGGTACCTATTTCATATAAATCACAAATCTAATAAAAATAGATGTCTCAATATTGATATCTCTCGACATCTTTTATATAGATTTTTTGCTAAAGAAAGGAGGTGTGTGCTAGTTTAGTTAAATAAAATATTATTGAATATATTTCTAACTAATTTTTATATACTTCATATATACATACATGGACACGTCTAGTTATATTATTTTACTTTATATTTAAGAATATTTTATTTAATTTAAATTAGTTACTTTATTTTGCAATGGAGAAAACACATGAAGAGTGATATGTTTAGGTACTTTTTTTTTTTTTTAAGTATAATAAATATTGTATATTTATATGTTATTATTTATGAAACACATAAAATCTACTTATACTATGTACTAAAATATATTAAAAAAATTTAAAAAATTAGATACAATTCTTTTTCTATTTAAATTTGAAATAAATTATTTATTACATAGTTTTTATTATACTATTTTTATTTTTTTGATACATAAGAAAGGATTTTTATTACTTTTTTTAAAATAAATATTATATTTATAGCCCCCTGGGCTAGATTTACTATATTTCCATAACTAGGCCTAGACTGACAGAACTACTTCCTTCACTGTCATAGTTTCCAAAATGCCCATGCAGGGATAGACACCTTTCCATTTTTAAGCCAAAAATTTACTAAAAATTACTATATTCCATAACAACTATTTCTAAATACACTACAGACCACCAAAACAAACCAAAAAAGGAAGTTTTTTAACTAACCCAACCCTTAACCAGCACCAACACCAAACCTATTTGCCTCCAAGAAGCCATTCACATGGGAAAAGGCTCTGAAATCCTGGACCCAACGAACATGTTGTGAAGGAGGAAGATTGAGCACTCACAACAGATAATCCAGACCAACCAGCGTCATCCCTTTCAAATCCAACAAGAAGGGGTAGTGTTTGATAACCTCTCTTGACACATAGAGCAATCTCATGTCTTGCAGCCTGGGAATCCCCATTCTAGGGGACACCACATATAATGTATCCTCCAACCCCACCAACAAGTCCACATAGAAGAGCTTCTTCATCAGCACCTCGACCTCCCTTTTTCCCAACCTAATTTCTAAGACTGAAGCCAAGAACTATGAGGTTATATCCATGTTGACCATGTAAGACTCATCATCCTCCATATAGCTCTTTCCAAGTATCATCTTCATCACAACCAAAATGAGGGTATTGTATTTATTTAGCATCCTTTTCAGGCATTGGTCCATGATCGACCCACAAAACGCTATCTTCCTACCAAAGCTCATCAATTGAATTGGAGTGACAACACCAATACTTGTTAAGGTCTCTAAAGACATTCTCACCATGAACTTTGATCTCTCCTCCATGGATTCCTCGCAAAACTAGAAGGCCCAACCCTAGGCACCCACCACAATAAACACAAACCTTGTCACAGAGATGAAGTTAATTATCAAGCCCAAACAACCATAAATAAAATGTGGTTTCTTGTTGTCATTTCATGCCATTATGAAACTGATATGTATTAATCATGTCATGCAAGGAACTAGCCCAACACCGCTGCCAAGGCACCATCTTGCATGTTTGAAGCCATTTGATAGGACCCAGCGGTGGTAATGACTTGATAGCCCCAAATTTTCAAAAGCCCACTTTGTATAACGCCTGATATTTTCATCATTGTGTTGATAATACAAAGATTTTCCAATCGCCTTTCTTGACACATCCTCATAATCATCCCCTCACTTCCCATTCTATTTGGCACGCCCAAACAATTTTCCATCTCCTTGGTGGTAGGAGTGAAGTGTCATATGAAAATACCACGTGTGATCTCCCTTGCATTGATTTCTTGCCTGTTCTCTATAGGAACCCCAACCTTTCCACAACAGCATGTGTGGGAAAGGCACCCAACCTATCGCCCACTGGTTCCTCATGGATAAATCATAACTTCAACTTTTTAGTGTGTTTCCATCTACCCCCATATTGGACAATAGGTCTGCCTCAGTGTTACCTTCACGAAGGATGTGAGTTATTGTCTCCAAGTCAAAATTGTCCATTAGACCTAGAGCCACTTCCAGTCTATCCACCAACTTCCAATTGATCATCATTCTTAATCTAAGTGTGTTGACAACCAATAAGGAGTCACCTTTAATAGCTAAGATCTTTATCTTCAAATCTTGACACGGCTTCAAGCCAAGTATCACCGCTTGCATTTTTTCCATATTATTTGTCCCCTCTGGAAGAGGCATCACCAATTTTCCTACCACTCTACCATTCTAGTCTTTGACTATGCATCCTACCCTTGAGACACCTGGATTTCCACATGAGGCCCCATCAAATTTTAGCTTATACCAACCCACCTCTGGGGTGTCCATTGAATATTTTTCTCATTTCTTGTTTCTTTTTACCTCCTTTCCTAGTGAAGGAGGGTACTAGCAACCCAGGAAGACTGTTGTGCATCCTTGCATCCCATTCTGAAAATGTAGACTTCCTAAAGCCTTCATTCCCTACTCTAGAGTTGACTAACTCCACTAGGTTGGCCTCAATCTTATTATGTAAAGATTGAGAATATATTTCTTTGTTTTGGAATATGCGCCTATTCCTTTCTTTCCATACTTCCCATATAATCAATGAGGGGATAGCAATCCATAAGCTAATCTATACAATGCTTGTTTGTACAATATTGGCTAGCCCAGAAGTATATCCAGAAGTTTATTTGGTAGAGTCATTTTCCATTGCAATTTGACTATCAACCATTGCCAATAATTTTGAGTATAGGAGCATTTGATAAAGAGGTGACCACCAGATTTCTCATTTTGATTGCATAGGATGCATCTGGAAAGGCCCTGAAACCCCATATCGGTAAACCTGTCAGTCATGAGTACCTGCCCTTAGAATGTCACCCAGGTAAAGATGCCAGCCTTCGACACACACACCTTGCTCTAGCAAAGATTGGTGGGGAGCTTTTCCTCCCCAAAGTGATGTGTAGTTAGGAATTTATATCCTTCTTTCACTTTGTATGAACTCCATTTGGAGAGGCACTCCACCTTAAGGTATCCAGGCCTGCCCTAAAACAAATATTTCATTCTTCCAACATGCCTTCATATGCCTCTACTTCGCCAAGCTCAAGGCCAAGTCCCCACACGCACTTCCATTGATATTTAGGGAAGCCTTCCTCAAGTTTGAATACCATGTAGTCGATTACCTTACCCCCCATTCCTGCTTAGTGACTGTCCTAACATTCTCAAGCTCTTTGTTGTCTGTCAATTTGGGAAATCCTTCCCATGAATCTTCCCAAAAGGCGGAAACATTTCCTTCCCTGATTTCCCAAGTTAAATAATCCACCACCAAACCTCTACAACTGCATATGAAATTCCAAATTTTAGACCCATTTGGTAGGATCCTAGAGGTGAATATATTGTTCTCATCCCTATACAATCATAGACCTTCTCCCACTTAACCAGTGGATATTTCTGTGCGTCTGAGTTTCACTGCTAGAAATTTTATTATTTTTTTGTTTAATATTTTTCTTTCAATGGGTAATAGAGGGAGACAAGATGATAAATATCTCGGTAATGCAAAGATCACTACTTTTAGTTTTGTGAGATGACCAACCCACAACAACCATTTTCATTTTCTAGTAGTCAATCTTCTCTGTCACCTTTTCTACGATAGTCTCCCATAGTTTTCTAGATTGCAGCCCTTTGGTGAGAGGGAGTCCAAGGTATTTACAAGGGAGCTTCCCTTTCTTGAATTTTAGAATTCTCAAGATCTGGTTCTCTCGACAGGAAGGGGTGTTGAAGAAAAATACTTCTAATTTTGCTAAATTGACCTCCTGCCCAGAGGCTAAGGAATATTTATCCATAATTTCCTTGAGAAGCCTAGCCTCCCCCTCTTGAGCTTTGTCAAATAGCATGGTGTCATCTGCAAACTACTGGTGAGTAACTATAGGCATCCTACTTGTGATCTGCACCCCTTCCACCCTACCACTTCTCCAGGTTGCAAAAATAGATCTTTCGAGGGCCTCCGCCATTATAATGAATGAGATGGGTCCCCCTGTCGCAATCCATGAGAGATATTAAAAAAGCCTTATAGGGATCCATTAAGCAATATAGAAAATTTTGGACAAGCAACCCATCTAAAAATCCAATCCAACCATTCACTGTTGAAGCCAAAGGCATCCAGAATTTTGAAAAGGAAACACAAATTCACCTTGTTATATGCCTTTCGTATGTCTAGCTTAATCAGTGTAGCTTGCTTTTTCATTGTTTGAATGGAATGAATCACCTCCTGAGCAATTATCACACCATCCATAATTGATCTGGCGGGAACAAAACTAGTTTGTTCTTCCGAGATGATATCTAGTAGTATTTTTTTTATTTTGTTTGCCACTACTTTAGCAAGAATTTTGCATATGGTGTTGCAAAGAGCAATCAGCTTTTATTCTTTGAGGATCTCTAGTTTTTCCTTTTTGGGAATTAATGCTATGAATTTATTGTTGATCTCCTTAAGCACCCTTCCAAAACTTCTAGAATCTTCAATTGCCTCGATTATCTCCTTGCCCACTATGTCCCAACACTTCTAGAAAAATACCATGGGGAACCCATCTGGGCCAGGCACTTTGTCAAGATGGAGTTGAAAAAGTGCTTCTTTGACTTCTTGCTCTATGAATTTACTATTCAACATGTTGTTTTGTGCTTGCGTGACCATTTTTGGGATGCACTCCAAAATCTCCTATTGTGCACCAAGGTTCAACCCTAACCAATCATTCAAAAGATTCTTGAAGAAATCCATTGTGGTCGTCTTCACATCCTCCACCTCATCAAGGACCCTACCATCACTTGTTTGGTTCTTGTTATTCTATTGATCTCTCTGTGTAACTTCGTTAAGTTGTGAAAGAACTTTGTATTCTTATCCCTAGCAGAAAGCCATAATTCTCTAGACTTTTATCTCCAAAAAATTTATTCTTTTTCCAAGACCTCATTCATTTTCTTTAACAGTTCCTTTTCTTTCTGGAAATGGTGATTGTCCATCCCATTTCTAATTACATTTTCTTCCAAATTTTCCAAAGCCTCCTTAGTTTTCCTTTTTTCTTCAAAAATATTTTTAAAGCAGTCCCTATTCCACTTCTTCAGATTATGCTTAATTACTTTCAGTTTGGTGGTGATGTTAAACATCTTTTTTCGTATAGGTTTATAATCTTCTCTCCAGCTCTTTATGAGATGAAATAAATTTGGGTCCCTATACCACATGTTTTCAAACTTGAAGAGACATCTTGTCGGGATCCTTTCTCCCACAATGTTCAAGACCATGGGGAAATGATCAGAACCTGACCCTTGAAGAATCTTTCTCTCCAAAGTGTAAGGAAAATAGCTTAAGTCATCTTTAAAAAAAAATCTATCCAATTTTTCTGCAATGCTACAAAACCCACTCCTCCTATTTGTCTAGGTATACTGACCATTCCCCGTTTGCACATCTAACAACATGTTTCTTTTTGTGAAGATCTCAAAATCTATCTAAGACTATAACTCTCTTGCCACACCTCCCTTTTTGTCTAAAATTTTTAGGATTGCATTAAAGTCACCACCCAGCACACAGTACTCAAAGGTCGAGTTACCACAAATATTATCCAATTCACTCCAGACTTGTCTTTTTTGAATACAGTTATTAGGCCCATACACATTGATTAACAAAAAAAAAAGGTTAGAGGCAAAACTTCATACCTTACAAGCAATCTAGAATCTACTTGTGGCCACCTCCTCAACTAGGGAATTCTGAGGTTTCCACATAAACAAGAGCCCGCCTGAAGGCCCCTCGGTGTTGACCCACAATGTTTTTAATTTTTCATCTTCCTACCAAAGCTTATCCTTTCATGTTCCCCAAACTTCATTTCCTACAATAGGAAAATGTCCACTTGCATTGGTTCCACCTGATGCCTAATTAGGCATCGTTTGTTAGGGGCATTTAATCCCCTAACATTCCAAGTCACGATTTTCATGGATATTCAGGAAGGGCATCATCCTTCCCTAACTTTAACATCTCATTAATATTCAATTTCACATTTGCTTCACCATCCCATTTTAGCTTTTCCTAGTTAGGAATTATCTCCTGCCATTTGCAATCCCCGCAATTAGGAGAATTTTTAAGGTTGTCCTTCAATCTAATGCCCAGTTTCCTTGGCGCACTCTACTCCAACATGGATACTCTTTACCTCTTGCAAGATGTTTGAACTGGGGTCGCATCTTCTTGATTGGAGACAACTTTATCTAGATGGGGCCCATTGGTCCAATCCTCAAATAAATCATCATTTTCAATATTGAGTTCTCCTCTCTTAGTTGTCTTGGCCAATGCCACTAACTCTATTCCTACCTCCATAAGAGAGTTAAGGTCCTCTTACTTGACCTTATTTCCCAGAAATTCAATGGCCTCTGCCACTTTTTTTTCTATCTCCTTCTTTTTCTCTTCTGACACTTCTTGGTCCACTCCCACTATTTCATCAATTGCAGACACTGCATCTTCCACTTCTTGAGTCGGATCTAGCTAACCCATCAAAGTTGTCCCCATTGAAGTGTCATCCCTGTCATCCTAGTCCTAGTTCTGGGGAGGACGTTCCTGATTGATTGATAAGGCCTTATGGCTCTAGTCGAGGGCCTTTACCAGAGCATTATTGACTTGTGTGGATCCACAATCAATGGTTGCACCAAGTTTCCCCAATCCATTAAGATTTCAATCTCCCGCCAAGTTTTACTATTGGGCTTATTCTCCATGCATATTTGGATGTATGTGTTGATGCCATCTAGATCTAATATTTCCTCCACACACACACATAACTTCCTAGTTGATTTCTTATTTCTTCCAAGATACCTGGGGCCAAAAATTCCAGTGGGAGGTTTGGAAATTTGTATTGGTCCTAGATCCTTTCCATTCTATGGTGGCTCAAGTCGAAACCAATCCTCGATCTGCATATATAAAAACCGCAACCATCCATGAGCCAAAATTCATTTTCTATTTCCTCCCTGATCTTCTTCGTTGGGAAAATTACCATGAAATAACCTTGCACCAAAGCTTTAAACTCCAAATCATCCCCCATTTCTCTCACCACCATCTTATGAAGCTATCCCAATTGATCCTCATTCTATACCATCTGACTATCAACCCTAGTCGCTCTAGTCAGTTCTTCTCCTCTTGGAGTTTGATAGAACTCAATAGTTCATGGTCCACCTATTTCCAATGTTTGGCCTTCCTTTTGATCCCCCATTGCTCCTGGATTCCTTTGATCGCATCCTCCTTGATGGGTTGGCATTTTGCAACTTGCCTCTGCACCTCAGGTCTATTTCCTAGTGGCGACCCCTACCAAGATTATGCATTGTGGGCCTTTCCCCCATGTTTCCATTGAATCTTCTATTGTCATCATGTTGGAGACCCTAATTCCAGGGCTTGTTCTACCTTTTCCAACCCCATCTTCCATTCCACCAATTTTGTTGTCGCCTAAAATTTGAATTTCGCCACCCATTTTGTTGCTTCTAGAGTTCATTAGTTGCATGATTCCTTAGTATCCCAAGGAAACTTTCATCTCTGCCTCATGCACCCAATTCAACTTTTGTCCACCAACATTCACCGCCTCCTCTTGTGTTTTCGTGGGTGCCTCCAAATCTTCATGGTCTTCACCAATGTTCTCCAAACCTACATTTTTTCGCCCCTGCTCTGTTCCCACTCACGCCATTTTCATATTATACTATTTTATTTAATAAATTTATTTCATTAAAATTATTTTATTTATTATAGGTAAATGAAAATAACCATGCACACAAATATTTTATAGAGTTATTATACTTTAGGTCATATATTTTATTATTTTTGTATGTCAATTCTTTAATAGTTTTTGTTAACACACTCATTCTATTACACTTGACCTCATGCTACTAGTGCACTATAGTTACACCTCTCAATGTAGAAGAAATATTATCACTTAAGATTTTTTTATTTTTAAAATTCTTACTAGAAAATTCATAACTAATTATTTACTTACAAAAAAATATGTGTCACATCCGAGCATGTTTCCTTTACTTATATTGAAATATTCAAAAAAAAATTTATTTTTTCTCATACTTAGGGTGGTCGGACAAACACCTACTTTTTTTTTTTCCAAAATTTAAAGTACTACTCCATTGAAATTTTAAACTTTCAGAAAATCAAATTACTTTTTTTTCAAAAAAAGGCATAGTAGCCTACAAACTACATTCAATTTGCTACAAATTATATTACTACATATTTTTCAAATTATGTTAACAATGTATTCAAATTCTTATGTGAAGTTGCTTAAGTCTATTTTTATGTATTTTCAATGTCAATTAGAGGCCCTATTTGGCCCATCATGATCCTACACTGACCCTTCTATTTTTGATGAGTTCTTGACCCTCCTATCTAGTTGTATCTCTATATTTCTTCATATTCATAAAATTTGAGAGAGACATCACTTCTTGGATCTTTGTTGAAGGTCTTTCATATTCAACATAATAGGTAGTTTTCTTCTCCATTAAAATTTGATCCTCTACCTTAGGATTTTCTTCCTCCTTCTTATGAAGGAAATTTGGTCAAATAGATCTATCATCACTTTTTTATTTTTTATATTGAATCTTGAAGAGATTGTTTTACCATTCTAGATGATGTAGTTACTCATATTATTATCCATCTTATGAAGTATTTTCACTATAAAATTAAGAATCATGTCAAACTTCCTTTTTTCCCAATTTATAGAGCCCTATTCCATTTTAATTCTCCTATTTCTATCTAACTTAACCTCCTGTTTTATATCTAAGCCTTTGATGTTTGATCCTTGTATCTACAATTTCCTTTGCTCCCTTTTAATATTTCTAATTCTTCAATCATTAGAATACCTTGATAGATAAATAGATATATAAATTTGGTACCATTGCAATGACTCCCACAAATAATTTTGGAAGATAAATTTTAGATTTGAGTATTTTAACAAGATATTGTAAAAAAATCAAATTTTCCTCACAATTTACACAACAATGATAACCCAATCGTAAAAAATGGAGCCAATAAAAGAAATATAAATTCTAGAACCCTTAAAAAAGTATGAAAACTAAAATACACATGAATATGCTCCAACAATAGCTAAAGAAACAATTACAACATGCAACAACAATGGACTAAGACTACCATGATTACATCCACAACAAAAATTATAAATTACACAAACTTGAAGTTTTTGTAATTGGAAAGTGCGGAAGATCAATCACAACTTCTAAGCACTTGAGATTATCCTATAAGGCCAAAGGGGTTTTATCCTCTAAATATTTAAACCAAATGGTTTTCATCCTTTGATCTCCAATAAACCCAAGGGTTTGTATCCTTAGATCAAGCATGAGGAACATCAAAAGCTAGGATGCAACCATTGCATTAATGAAAGAATGAATTTCTTCATCCCCCAATGCTACAAGAACATGGGAATCTATGTCCTTAATATTAAATAATGTCTTTTAGGTAGGATAATCAGATTGGGTGATTATAGAGCCACATAAAATCATTAATGGTGATTTGGGTCATGCAAGGAGGTAGGTGGGAGTGAACAGTGTAAAAGGTGAGAGTTTCAAAGTTTTGTGGTTGGAAATACCTTATGAATATTACCACTTATCAAGGAATAAGCTTTGAAAGTGAGGAACATAAGCATGATAAAATAAAAAGCTATGACATATCAAATTGATTATTTCCTATTTTCATACCTTAGCCCACTAAAAATATAGAATGGACTAATATTACCTTTAATTGGAAAATTTTGAAAGGGGACATTATAGAGATTGATGAATGTCTGTAGTTTCATTAGAATTAATGATTATGGAAGGTTGTGTATGAGATTTAAATATAGCATATATAGTAGTTTTATGTATGTTTCTTTCATTATCCAAACTCCTTAGACATTTGTACACATATTTTTGTTCATGATTAAGTGAAATACTTGTCAAGGAAATCTAGTTACTTGAGATTTTATTTTTTCAACAAAGCCAAAACTTAATCCATCACAAAATAGGCCCATTTCCTCATTAAAATGCTTATTTATTTTATGCTTTTTAGCATTTGATTAGAAGAATATTTTTTTTGGATCAAAACTTGCAAGTTCTTAATAAAAAATCAATATTTTTTAATTTTTAATTTTACTTATGAAACTTTATGGATAGTTATGGAATTATAGACCTAGCGATACATACCTTGGGGATAATTAATTTTCTTTTATAGAATGATTTTTTTTTGGAGATTTGAGGTACACTTAGTGCTATACCTAACTTGTTGAGTGTGTCAAATCATCCATCAATAGGGTTTATTAGCTTACATGGAACTCAGTGTCATTGATAATTGAATTATGACCTAATGATTAATTATCCATAAAATGCACCATGACTTGATAATATAGACCTTGGGGAAAATTAATTTTTTTGGGAGATTGATTTCATTTTATGAAAGGTGAGGTACACTTAGTGCTTTATCACATTTTTTGAGTTTTTCAAAACACCCATGAATAGATTCCACTAGTTTGCATGGACCTTAGTATCCTTTTAATTATAGTATTTACTTTCATGAATATTTTTTAGTGTTCACTTATTTCAAGAAATACATACTTATTTAGGATTCATATGCATCTCAAAGTGGGGGTGAAATGAAATGGTGAAATTTACATGCCCATGTCAATTCACATTTAGTTTTGGGTCCATTGAAGAGATTATCTTGATACAATTATATAATGACATGTGGCACACTTTTGTAATCATTTTAAATCCTTTGATAATACTTGATTACCCTCATTTTCTCTTCCTAACACGCATCCATAATGTGCCTATCCTTATTCCTATTATATCTAAATTTATTCTCACACATTTCCATAATTATTAGCCTAGATTTTTATAGTAACTTATCCCTAATCCCAAGATTTGAAATCCTTAGTCCTAATTAATTCCTATATATAACACAAATTTTATCTTTTACAATACAAATTTGACTTGAAAATTTAAATAACTCCCACACTTTCTTTGTAGCCTTTGGGGACTAAGTTGGCACATGTTTGTGCAAAAATAAAATGATGAAGAAACACATTAAACATATTTATTTTTAATTTTTTTCGTACTAATGTTTGTATTTTCCTCTATACATATGTATTGATTTTTTTTAGCCGTCTATTCTGGGTGGGGAATCCCAGATTCGTCGATGTCCAATTTTTCGCTGCCGGTTTGTGGGTGCTCCAATGTCCTCATACTGTTCCACATTAATTTCAACCATAGACAATGGAAGTGAGGCCCATGTACTGTGCACGGTGGGGTAAGTATGGCAGGGATGGTGAAAGGGCATGGCACCCCTGTCCACGACCACGTAGTACTAGTTGTGAGGAGTAGAAAATAGGTGAGATTCATGTAATGAGTTAAATAAGGATGGTGACTATAATGGCACCATTAATTGATGTGCGTGACCATGCACAAATGCTTTGAGGGAGGGGTGTTCATTTTAGGAATTGTGTTTAATGCTGCCAATACAGATATCAGGTGAGATCTTTCCTATAAGATTTTTTCAAAAATCAACATTTATTGGTCGCGTGGAGGAGAGGTTTCCTGGACGCAAGGCACAGACACGCATTTGTAACAGTCTCCAGCACTAGTAGTTCCCCTAAAATGAATGGTTATGAGCTCTGTAGAAGTTTGCATGGATTCTAGTACCAAATGACAGCCATAAGAATATCCCATGAATTGCAGTTGCATCCTCAGCCAATTCTTTCATGTTTTTGGAAAAATTTAAGGCATATTCTCTGATTTGTTGTTAATTTTCAAATGTTGAAGAGGCAAATTTGTCACAGTTGCAGGAAATTCTTAGGAAAAATCATCACAGATGTACCAAATTCTTTGCCAAAATAAATTGTCTTGGAGAAGAGGTGTGACATAAGAAGTGCTTCCATTCTCCAACTAGACAATACTAAAATATAACACCAAGGAAATAGAGCTATATCATTTTCTGCAGATGTCACTTTGTGTAATGATTTTTCTATACTTGATGATAGCTTAAGGTAACTATATTTTTTTTGGGAAGCAAGCTCTTTTATGACATGTAAGTTCATGATTAGGACTTTGCAAAATCATTCATTGTTATTTTGACGCAAGGTGAGGCTGGCCATAACCTGCAAACCCAACCAGAATTATCAGATCACAACATGTACAAAAATTATTTGAGAGTATTATTTCTGAAGTAGATATCCAAGAAGGCGAAGTGGGTAAAATGTTAGGGTTAGGGCAGCGCCTTAGTTAGCCTAGTAGAAACAATGAAATTCTTCCACATGCGGGGAGGATGAGTACCTGAGTTTGAAATAAATTTCGGTTAAGACATCTAGCAAGGGCGTGGCAAGGTATATGTAAATGGGTGCACTATACAGCCTTATTATTAAAATATAGATGCTTGATGAAGAGGGAGATAGATAGATCCTTAAGATAACATGGTATCTCTCTGGGCATGCCGTGGAATTTGGCTTTAACTTTCCTTTTTGCATTTGCTGAAAAGTTTCTAAAATATTTTTTAATAAATACATTTCGTGCAATCTGCCATGCAGTCCACATGTACCCACAGTTGCGCCTTGCTTCTGCTTTTAAGGAAGGTTCAAGGAGTATGCCGATAGAAGGCTTGATATAAATTCTAGAATAATAATAAAACTTATAATAATAATAATAAAATAAATTAACTTGCACTTAAGGAAGGTTCAAGGAGTATGTCAATAGAAAATTATACGTGAGTTAATATTTAGGGAGTACACGTTTGTGTATGTATATTTTAGTGGTATATGGTTGGATTAAAGAATTAATAGTAGATGCTGAATAATGGAATGTAATAAATTAGTCAAACTTAGATTTATTTTTTTCTTAAAAGAATTAAGTATTATCTATTATGAAATATTTGTAGAGAGATTTAAAACATAAAGCAATGCCAATGGGAAAAGAAAGTTGTCATCAAATTGTCAAAAACATTGCAAATAGAAATAGAATGTTCTCATATCAATAAATTTACTAGCTTTAATTGTAACGCCACGCAACCCTAGGGGAAGTTGCAAACTACAAACAATTTCACTACAATTTTTTTTTTTTGAATACAAATACATGTATGATAACAACACAAAGCCAACAATCCCCTAAGGTCACGAGACAAAGATTAATTAATTCACAAATTAAAACAACATGCATGAAATGAAACATAACAACATTCACTTAATCTAATTAAAGCACATACATTCCATACATGAGATTTCCATTAAGACCATGAGATCCTTCATGGTTACTAAGGACAAAAGTTATATAATTACAATTACATCTCTCATTCCCAGAATGAGGTAAATCAATGACACGATTGTTTATTACAATTTCCACCTTGATAAATATGAGGGGTAAATAAAATACAAAAGCACTAGTATAAATGAAACCAAGGTAGCAACTGGAATCCCACGAGCTCTCCAACATGAAAGCCTCGTCCACATAAGCCAATGCCAAAACAACGGAGTATGGTGCACGTTCCACCCAACCATGTGATACCCGAAGGCTCACCCCCCCGTGCTAGGAGATAGTAACAAGGGTTTTAGGTCAGAAACAACAACCTCTAAACATAGGCAACATGACTCAACTGGAAAAGGATACGAACATGACATCACATGACATAAGGATACAATGCTTCCAGATTTTAAATACATGAACACATCACAAATACAAACATAATGTTGACTTAAGAGAAGTGTCATCACAATGTCGCATGGGATATCCTGGCAAGTCTTCCTAGGTCCCGGCCCCCATCTCGGGATATCCTGGTAACCTCTAACGACTCCCGGCCCCTCATGCAAACCAATGCAGAATCAGTTATCTTTCGAAGGGACAAGATAACGATCTTGCCATTCCAGGCCTTCTCGTCTCATCCCAAGCCTATACTAGCACTTGTGTCCATGAGCGAGGCAAAATTAATCTTTTTTAAATGTTGGTACCACCTATGCTAATTGATTTGGTTTAAGTTTTCACTGAATTAACCAACTTACATTGAGATCTCCTGGCACCACTTTGTGTGTCGGCCCTCAATGCAAGCCACTTCTCTAAGACAACACGTGGAACTATGCCACCACCCAAGGGTACTCAAGTGCAACCTAGGGATAATGAATCCCTAAACACGACATGAAGTCAACCTATCTCGTCTAGGATAACTGGGTTTAACTGGACACATTGAACACACTACCCAAGGTAAACCAGGGTTGACCAACATAACAACAACCCAAAACACATAAAAGAAAGTCTTATCTGGAAGGCTTACATAACACTGACTAGATTGCCCCACACCAAGAACAAATGCCCCATGTCAAAAGAAAGCATTACAAGTAATTTAAACGCATCTATGTTAGGATTTCTTAAATCCAAATCACTCAATGACGTAGTGCACTAATCAATGTAAATAAAACATATTCTTTACACAATTCAAATGAGAAATCAAAACCTATTGAGAACCAATACGACATTTATACTACTTATTTAAGCATAATGCACCATTTCCCATAATGATTAAAATAAATCCTTAACAAGTAAATCATTCATTTAAAAGACGATTTCCAAAATATTATTTGCTATGACTTTTAATGATCAAATCTAAGTACCATTATATAGATGAAATAATTATATAACTATATATATAAATACTCAATATATATATATACTTCCATCTATATTCTAAATATATATATAATTAATATTTAAATATAATTATAAATATTAACTCATTTTCCCAAAAATATTTAAAACATAAAATATTGACTTTTAAATAATAAAAAAATATAATATAACCTATTTATATATATTAAAATATATATATATATATAAATTATATATATTATATTTAATATATAATATATAATATATATATATTATAAAATATATATATAATATTCAATATATATAAATATGAAATAAATAATATATAAAAAAAACAAAAGCAAATTTTAAAACAACACCCGCCGCTGGAAAGGCGCGGACCGAGGCAGGGGAGACGCAGGGTCTCCCTGCTGCCCCCGGCCGCCCTGCTGCCATGGCGGGGGAAGGCCAGGGGGCAGCACCCGCTGCCTTCACTGGCAGGCCTCCCTTCATGGGAGTGGCGGCCAGTGAAGCCGCCGGCCGCACACCAGGGTTTCATCCCCAAGCAAAAACACGCCGGCTGAACATGCGAAAAACTTGGTTTTTTTAAAAACACAGACCCAGAAAAAAACATTTCAATTTACCAGAACAAATTTAATAAAAACTATGACAATATATATGCAATATATGCATATATATGTATATATATATTCCATATTATACATATATATGCATATATAAAAATATATATACACACAGTCATAACAAATGACTGTAAAATTAATTTTTTTCCAATACCCAGATTGGGCAAACTCACAAATTTGAGTATCAAAAGACTTCCCATTGCAATTTCAAAATTTAACACAAAAATTCCCAAATTTCACCCAAATTAAATAGAGATTTTCCAACAACCCAAGTTTTCATAAAACCCATTTGAAATTTCAAATTTGTTTCAAATTTCTCATTGATGGTTTGAGTATAATTTCTGGTTCATATTGTTTTCCCAATTTTTTTGCAAAACTCTTCTATTCAAGTTTGAATGGTGATTCCAACATGGGTTTAAAATGCAAAGTTTGATTTTCCAAAACTGATTCGAGCCATTTCAAACAAAAATTGTTAAAATAAAATTGCATGAAGAAGGAAAAACATGGAACCTTTTGTTTTCTCCAAGTTTTTTGTAGAGTCCTTCAATGGAGGTTGATCTCCTTCAAGTTTCCTTAACAATCCTTCAAAAAAAACTCCTTCAAGAATTTCTCCAAGCTTTTCCAAGTTTTATCTTGTTCTCTAAAATTACCAAATTCTCCAAAAAAAAAAGATCATAAAAAAAACAACATGCATTTTCCTTATGCCCTCTCCAAAAATGTCAAACCCCTAATTTAGCCACCCACCAAAAGTTATTGCAATTTAGATATTTTTTTGGATATTTTCATTTTCTGGAAATTAATAAAACAACTTTATTTTCCTTTTCAAATGCATAATACTCATTTAAAACCAAATTCCATTTACCCCACAATGAGAACTAAATTCACTTTATTTCACAAAATTGAATCCAACTATTACATTTAAAACAAATCATTTTTAATTTTATTTTCTTACATGAGGAATGCAATACAACTTCTATATATATATATATTTGTCTCATCATTTAATAATGCTAACACCATTGGACTAATTTAATTAATCAACAATAAATCTAATTCACGATTAGATTATTTTATCAATTGAATTAAATTAACTAATTAATTAATAAGCACTCTTTTATGAATTTTGGCAATAAAATTAAATAAAGCAACACCATTTCACTAGGAAATTTAAATCACGCAAGCAAGGAAAGACGAGATGACAAGACAAATAGCTTATCCCAACTGACAACCCGATGACCCACTATGGCTAGGGTGATGTCCCGACACAGAAACCCAAGCTACTATCTCCCAATCATTTTCTGTTGAACAAGGGACATGCTCAGACCTGTAAAATCAGGTGGAGTCAATGTCCTGTACCTGCATCCTGCACACAACACGAGTGTCGAACATGCATACATATATATATAAATATCAAAACACACCGTGAAGAGGAAATCGCGGAATCACAGGGCACTCGCGTGCGAGTGATGTGATCCCGTCCCCTTCACCAATACAATGCCGCTAACTGACGCCTCTAAACATCAATGGTATAATCAAAGCATAAAGCATCAATAATTCACATACTTGCTAATTTAATCCACAACATGAAATAATAATATCATCTGATTAAAGTACTATCACATCAAAACATAATGTTTACATCGCTTAACAATTAGCGGTCAAAAGTAACCAAGTTTATAACCAACGTGCTAACAAGGCAAAATATACATAACGAACACTGTTCGATCAAAAGAACAAAATGGAGGGGTGTTACATTAATGTGATAATGAGATTTTGGAGGCGTTTACCTTACATGAATGTCATAGTTTGTTAAAATTGCAAGATACACACATAGGTTAACCTTAGGTCATAAATTAAAATATTAGATTCTCTTGAGAGCTTTTATTGTACTAAAGTTAGCCATCTTCTTTTATTAAGAATGTTAAAAAAAAAAAAAAACAAAAATATTTATGTATGTAAATCAAATTGTTTACTAACATTAAGTTACGTAAATTAATTTGTGTATGATCATACAAGACATTAATACATATGCACATTAGTACATGCATGAAATAATTAAAATTGGAACCAAGGGTATAACATTTGGTGATTCATTTACATTCTAAGCTTGTATAAGGTGTATGGCATCACGATGGGCATTACACTTAGAATAAAATAATATTATTCTAAGTGTAACAATTACTCAAGGCGAGATGTATAGAAAGAAGCAGAGTTGAGGAAGATTGGAGGAGGGAATAGGAGCGGAGCATGACCATTTGGCAACAACCCTAGATGTGATTACCACCCAAAAGGTTATGTGTTTCACTTGATCCATTCTCTTGCTAAATTTTCTTTCATTTTATTTAAGCAATGTCGAATAGCAACATTCACTGTAGTTTGCTTATGGTTTTGTTGATAAAAGAAATTCCAAATATTTCCATAGTTGGGTGCATAGACTGCAATAAATTTTATCATGGGATTCACTCAACAATTCTAGGTAGTAATATGCATTGAAAACATACTCATTTCCATATGCTATTTTTGAAGCCATCATACATATATCCACGCAGTATATGCTTCCCATTTGGTTAAATTTTTTGGCACTGTGGGCTAAATCTAGATGGCCATCCAAGTATCCAATGGCACTGAAGTAGTTTTATGTGCCCCTCTTGGGTTTTATCATGCCATCACCTGATCAAATGAGTCCTTTAAAAACCAAAACAAAACAAAACAAAAACAAACAAACTATATTTTATGATTTCCCCACCATAAACAACCAACACAATTTTTAGGCTGAGTGCATAGACATGTTCTCTCTACACATCAGAACCTAATTAAATAATGCAATTCATCCCAAAAGAATATTGTAGTTCAAATATACTATACACAAATCACTCTATGGGTTTAGCCATAGAATGGAAAATTTTAATTGCAAGGATGGAAACCTTGATAATCCATCGATTCTGGTCTCTTTGGCGAGGCCTAAAATTCTTGGGATACTTTATGAAGCCATGCTCATTTCTGGCCCTAGGAAAAGAGAAGAGAGGAGGTGTAAAGTTCCTCCATTCTTAGGATGTAAAATGAGGCATTCGTCACACATCTTGGTGGCCCTGAATAATCTTGGAATAAACCGACACATCATATGCACATTCACAATAAATTCTAGGTATTTAACATCCTTAGTATCTGGTTTCTTCTCTCTTGACAAATGCCTGCCTTTGTTATCATGTTTCTTACAATTAAAATTTTGTTGGCTTAGTAATGTCTTATCGAGGGTCGAGTCATCACATCTACGATGTCTGTTCATTTCCACATCAATGGATTGATTTTCGTTGTTGATTGTGTGCAAATTCTTACTAACTTCCCCATAAAGCTAGCAACATCACCCAGTAAGTTGGAATGTTTTCATAGAACTCGCCACAAGCATGTTTCTTGAAATTATCTATAAGAATTGGTTTCGTTTCTTGAAACTATCCTTATATTATAGTTAAAGAGAATCAAATTTATAATTTATTTATATGACTTTTACACCAACAACCACCTACTTATATCTATGTATAATCTCTATATTCATCTTTATCCTTGCAAAGTTCTATCGAAATTAACTTTTAGCACTTGCAAGGGTTCTTTAATTATTACGTGGAAGGTGTTCCCTTTTTGAAGTGAATCGAATTGATTTATAGATTGTCATCTCCATTTGTTCTAAAAGAGATGCAAAATGATTTAAATCATCTTACGTGTTTGACAGTTCTAGAAGAGATGCAAAACGATTTAAATCATCTTGCTTGTTTGATGGCTCTAGAATAAATGCAAAACGATTTAAATCATCTTAGTGTTCGCATTACTTTACTGACTATCCATTTGATTGTGGTCTTTAGATTAGGTGATTGGACATGCTTACAACTTTTTACTTTAGTATTTAATTAAAAATTAAATGCATGCATTATACTCGTGGGGAATATTTGATTCAAATGTATACATTTTGTAGATTCAAATTTACATTTTCTTGTGATTTTTACCCTTGCCCTTCAATATATTGCCAAACTATATCTTGCTATCGGATAACCATTGCACTTCGTTGAGGTGCAAGCTTAGTTATAACTTTGATCTGCTTATCAAAATTTGAAAAAAAAATGTTCTACATTTCATTTTTACACATTATACATTTTTTGTTATTTTTGTGCAAGTTATGTGGCACTCACACTTAATGACATATTTTTTATAATGCATTCACTTTGGAATCACAAATATGCATTTTATTTTTATGTAATTTTTTATTGAATTATATATAATATACAACTTTTAATACTCGTCTTAATTATATTTTTGTGAATCGATTTTTTAAAATACTAAATGCAACAAACGAATAGAAGGACACACACCTAAAACTATGTTATGTTTTAGTGAGAAAAATAAGAGCACTTTTATGTGTGTGCAACATTTTACCCTATTAATCTTAACTATTTTTAAAAAACTTGAGTTGTTTTTAAACTAAATTCAAAGTATTACAATTATTACAATTTCTGTCGTATCTTTAAATTTTGAGTGCATCCATCTCAAATAACTCATCCAAATTCAAGTTTAGCTGATTCTAAGAAAAAATTGTCACTATTGACCTCCTTTTGTATACCATTTTCATGCACTTACCCGTGTTTACATTATTCAATTAGTTTAAATTGACTTAGAAAAATATTTATTTTTCCTTTACAATTCCATATAATACCAATGGAAATAATGAAGTAGTTGTGAATGTTGGAAAGGTTACCAACCACACAGGCATGCAGAATATTGATTGCAAGCCATAAAACACAAAGAACCCATTTTTATTTTATTCACGTGGATGTCTAAGGCATATATTAATAGTTAAACCACTGGAAACCGCCCCACATTAATGAATTAAGAAAACTAAAAATTAAGTCAATAATTTTCTATCACTGCAATGATGAAGAATGCAGTCAATGAAATATTTTTGTATCACTACCAACAATAATTGATTCGATCTAGAAATTGGAAATTTTCATTCTGATTAAGACATAGATGAACAAGCTATAAAAATAGGCTGATAGGTTCTTTGGATTGTTGCGACTTTTCTACCAGAGAATCAGGAGATCTACCTATATTGTCCTATCACAAACACCAACAGCAGACATTAAACATTCCAACAATATTATTCAATGCTCGCAAACTTATACAGTAATTCAAAGGTACCCATCGAAGAAATCTTGGACTGTAGTGTATCGAATATCTGGATAAAGCTCGCAAACTTCCACGTCGTTGGGCTCTTCAATTTTAAAATTGTATTGACATCCATTGATGAATATATCATGTGTCAGGGAAGCCACTATGCTCTCCGGAATGTTATTAGCTGCACACAGAAAAAACAAAAAACAAATGATTATCAAGCAAATGTGTACGCCAGGTTGGTTATTTATGGAATTTTCTTTTTGTACAATCTGATCTCTATCCCTTCAGATTTTTTCTTTTAATAGCATTAGTGACTATGGTGGTACAGATTCAAACTCCGCACAATTCTTTGTACATACAATTGACATGCCCAACTTTCGAAAATTTGTTGGTACCTTTGGCTAAGTCCAAGAGATCTTGTTCTGAGATACAAATCCGAGGAAGAGTTTTTCCAATCTTCTTCTCCCAAATTGCTGCAAGCTCATTAAGAGTGAGAAAATTCTTGGGTGGTCTGAAATGCACACTTTTGTTAACAGTCTGGAAATCCTCCACAGTCTTTATGGTGTATTTGCCAATGTCTTCCCCAGTCACAAAGTATGCTGTTCTTAACAATCCATAAATTAACAAGATCAGAGACTAGCAATCTATCAGTCAAGACAAAAATATGATATTATTCTGTATCCAATTCTACACTCCATCATTCTCTAATATAATATGATATCCATGTCTACAGTCCATCATTCTCTAATACAATATTATATTAACATCTTACCCTTGATGTTTCCATCTCCATAGATTTCAAACTGGTCTTGGGGAGGAGGAAGCTCAGAGGGATGGGTGTGATAAAAGTAAGGCCACCCAGCAATGGAATTGCAACAGATGTAAGTGTATGGAATGTTAGCTGCCTCTACTGCCCTCCTAACAAATCTCTTTTCTTTGTAAAAGCTTAGCCCTGGCTCCACTGGATTAGCTCTGTCTATATCATGCCCAAATTCTGAAGGAAGAAACCTCTGCATCAAAGTCACTCAACAATTCTTGAGTCAATTACAGCTAATATGCATTAAAAGAAATAGCTTTTGGGTTCTAATCCTGACCTTAACCGTGCCAATTTCTTTAATGGCGTCTACAATTTTTAGCTGATCCGTAAGTTGAGACCCGCCCACAATAGAAATAACAACATCAATGCCTTGCATGGCCTTTACCATTGACTTATGATCGCTTAAATCTCCCTGCAGAAAAACACACATATACGTTAATAAAACCCATTACAAATTGTATAAGAGCCATTACAACACACAGAGACATTAATAAAACCCATTTCAAAATGTACAAGACCCATTACAACACACATTTACAATTATAAGACAGCTCTTCGTTCCAACCAAATTAGGTCTGTTAACATGGAGGTTGACTGAACAACCCTTCTAAATATAATTTCTAAACACCTAACTTAACAACAAGACAGTCAAACATGATTGATTGTAAACTGGCCGCTCTATAACAATAAATCAAACGCCTGCAGTAATAATTACCATGGATTAACCAGCAAAGCTTAATCACAATTCTAAACCTAAACCCATATAGTTAATTAATGATGACAGATTTTTACAATTCATGAAGATTATTGTTGAATGTTTCTGGATTAGATTGTGTCAATATTTTTGCATCAATGTTTTGGATCACACTCCATGATCCATTATCAAATAAAGTAGAGAGCATAAGAAAAAAATCAAAACGAGTGATGATGATGAATCACGAGTGTGATCCAAAATATTGATACAAAAATATTGCCACAATCTAATCCACAAACATTCAACACTAACCCATATAGCCAAATCAAAACAATCCATACCCTCTATAAAAACAATATTCTAAACAATCCATACCCTCTATAAAAACAATATTCTAAACAAGTATATACACTTTACTATCTCTTATATATCACTCTGGCCTAGACTACAAAAGTCATTTCTGTATAACATAATTTCTGACATACATAGACAATGTTAACACCAGAATCTTTCAATTCCTGGAGGGACTGTGCTTTGGCAGCATCAATGGCAGTCGTGGGTCGAATAAGAGCATAAGTAGGATGACCTGTAGCAACAGCTGCAAGAGCAACAAAGCGACCAATATAACCAGTGGCTCCAATCACCAGTATTTTACTAGTACTAATACTTATCTCTTCCTTCACAATATGATCATATGAAGCAGTCTCACAAATGGAGGCCATGGTTGAGACTGAGTTTTCCTCCAATATTTGAGTATGTCGGCAGAGATCGAGAGAATGAGGAAATGCAGCAGCACTTGCAGCCATTTTTATTTCCAAAAAACTTAACAACTCTTACCCAACAGAGGAATTTTGAGTAAATACGTTGGTGTGGGCAAAGCAGGCAAACACGCAATACTTATATAGTAGATTGCTTCGAGAAAACTTCTCAAAATTTCTCCCATCACGATTGAGACGATCTGAACATAACGCACATGGATTGCGTTTGATGGGCAGGTAGACTTCACCTTTTTCTATTAATTAAAAAAAAAAAAAAATTGAGTATTAAAAGATTATAGTGTTTTCGGGACTGACATTAACGCACAGACCTTAATTTTTTTTTATTTTTTTTTTGGAACTGAAATTGAGAACGTGATATGAGTCTCTAGGGTATCTTAGTTTTCTTCATTAGAATAAATTGTTTGGGTGATATTATATTTATTAATCCATAAAGTGAATGCTCAGGTAACATGGAATCAGGTTCAAACAAATTTTAGTATTTTGTATACATCTCTATTATTGGAGATGTTTATTGAGCTATCATTATTGTTAATATTTTTCTAATGGTCTCAAGATTGTATTATAATTGAATATAATGTAATTATAATAATTACATTTAGTCTTAAAAGTATTTTAAGGAAATAATTTTTTGATTAATTAAATAAACTAATAAAGTATTATTAACTAAAATTTTAGTAATGAAATAGAAATCAATAATTATAATAAATGAATATTGAGAAATTAAATAAGACGAATTATAAATTTAGTTTTTAGAATTATGATGAAGAATAATATTTGATCTAGTGTAAAATATAATCATTTTAGTATAGAAAATAGATATTTTGGATGCATTTATTATCATAGAATTAATTGTCTTTTTCTAATTCCTACTTAACCTTTTTCTTCATTTTTAAATTTCATCAGCTCCATGTATCATTTTTCCCCACATGTTTTCCTACACATTTATCCAATAAATCCTCACCTTCCCCTCATTAAATCCATTGAGTTCATATGAAGCCATATCTCTCCTACCCATAAAATCTAGTTTTAAATTCCATCTCCCTAGAGATAAGCATAAAGTCAAAGATTTGCCTCTCTTAGGAATCTTATCATAATCCTCCATAATCTTACTCAATCACCTTCATTTAAGTGTCCATTCTCCATTAACCCTCACAATTCCAGCAATCTAGAGAATAACAATAGGTTTAGGGCATAACCTATTTAGCTCAATAATAGAATTTGGAGGTATTTAAGGTATAGCTTTTATGTGTTTTATGCATTGTTGTTGTGTTATTTTATCGTATTGCATTTTCATATTCTCAATATGAATAAATTTGATGAGGCTATTGGCTTGATTGCATTGCATGTTTTTAGCATCTTGTTCCACATTGAGTGGTGTACTACACCAAAGCAATTATGGAATAAATATAAGGATTTTTTGGTAAAGTTAATCAAATTTTCGTTTTACAAATAGAGGAAGAATTGGAATCTCTTTCACGTGATATATTTCCTACCAATAAAGATTATTTGGTTAAGTTCAAATTCTTTAGATCTCAATTGGTTGGTTATTGGAAAGATAAATCAGATAAGGAATGCATATTCTTGATTTTTTCTAAGTTAAAAGGGTCATTTGCAGTCTTTTCATCTACCTTTTATTATACCATGGATGCCTTAGGTGAGTCATTTAACATGCCTTCTTTTGAGATATTTTGTGACTTTTTGACTAGAGAGAAAATTAATCTTATGTAGTTATATGCACTTCCCAAGACTCAGACATTGTTAGCACAACCACCCAAAGACAAAGGAAAGAAGAAACCCAAAACTAAGATAGAATCTAATTAATTACATTCTAGGAAAAAATAAAAATAAAAAATTAGGTTAATTAAACTAATAAAGTATTATTAATTAAAATTTTAGTAATTAATTAGAAATCAATAATTATAATAAATGAATTTTGAGAAATTAAATAAGATGGATTAGATATTTAGTTTTTGGAATTATGATGAAGAATAATATTTGATGTAGTGCAAAATATAATCATTTTAGTATAGAAAATAGATATTTTTGGTGTGTTTACTATCTTAGAATTGTGACAATCACATAATTTTATGTCAAATATACACTTGTATGATAGGGATGTACTTTATGAAAATATCATGATGCATAAAACTAATATTTAATCCACAAGATCAATCTCGGTGATTATGGATTGTTGTAACCTATGTCACCTCAAATTCTAATCTTCAAGCTAGTGTATAAGGGCTAACAATATTGAAAAATACCTTGGGGAGATCATCACATCATAAGGGTTGTGTTCTTATAAATCAAACCCCTTGAGTAAATAAGCTTCATATTCATTGATAAATAGCTCTTCTCCATTCATCCTTGAGATCTAGAAGGAATCATTATATTTATAGCTAGTTATAATGTATGGGTCATTCCATATGGCACCAAATTTTGTTTGTCTCTTATCCTTTTATATATCTTGGTCCCACTTCAAGACCATATCCCCTTCCTTGAAGGTCATGTTAACTAATATCCTATCAATATTACTCTTGACTTGTGATGAATGAGTCTCAAGGGTATTCATGGAGTTGCTTCTTATCTATTTTAACTCCATCAACTCATATAGCCTCACCATCATTGCATCATTATCTAGCATCTCCAATTGTTGTGCAAGTTCAAGAGAAAACAACTCTAATGATAGGGGATTCTTTTTTCTCTTTCATAGACAGGAATGAAAGGAGAGTTTCCAATGGCTCTTGTTTTTTGTAACTATGTTAACCCATAGAGCTATAAATATCTTTGTGTACCAAGACCTTTGGTTATCCACATTTTTCTCTTGATTATTTTAATCAATTTATTGTTAGTGGACTCAACCAAGTCATTACCCTAGGGGTAATAGTTTGATGAAGTCTTCAATAAAAATGACATAATTTATAACCCATACACTAATCTGAGTACCCAAAAAAGTATTTTAATTATATAAAATGATGGTAGAAGGAACACCAAATATTGTCACAATACCTTCTAGGAAGTCTAGAATAGAATCTTCAATAGCCTCCTTAAGTACAATTTCTTATGTCAACCTTTAGATACATTTCATATTTCTATTCTTCGTATGTTGGAGTAAATTCAATATCTTCATATATCATATATTTAATAGTATGGAGCATATCATAGCATTTTTTAAAGCATGAAATATTATTAAGAAGTTCAATATTATTAAACTATCCATAGTTTTAAATTATCAAAAATATATTTTTTTAAACTAATAAATACTTTTCACCTCCTTTCTAAAGGGATAAAAATAAAGAACAATTTATTACACACAATTTTGAACTTGTAAAAAAAATTAGTAGGTGTGTTGGTGATTTTTACAGCAAAAACGAACAATTCTCTAAAAAGTAGCCAACTCCTATGATGAAGAACTACTAGGTTAGTGGCCAACACAACAAGCATAGGATTTTATGGTTCGTACTCCTTCACTTTAGGCTCTATGAAACCTAGAAGGGTGATCTTAATTGTGTTTTCAGATACTATATTCGATTAATAACACATTTATACACAAATTGATCCCTACTTATTGCAAATAAAGTTCATCTCACTGAAGATTTGGCGGATTTTCAAATGAGTGACTAACTATTTGCTAGGAATTGGGAATAATCCCACCTACACAATCCTTGGAAAGATTTTTAATTGAATATTGTTTTAAGTCTAGGGCCAGGAACACTATATGTTCATTTTATGCAAGATTTTCTAACAAAATGACTAGTGTCTCATCAATTGGAGCAACGGAGTCAAATATATAAGGATCGGTAATTTACTATAGTACCCCTCCATTTTGCTTATGTTTTTCTAATAGTATGTTTCACTTTGATAGACCCTGATACCTTGTTTTGATGTATTTGATCGCTAACTGTAGAGCGATGGTGGATTTATTTTATGATGTGATGATACACTGTTTGATGGTGATTATTTCTGACATGCTTTATGTTAGAATAGATGTTTATTTGAGATGTTATTGCTATATATGCTTATGGTGGATTAATTGATGTTTATTTTGTCAGTTCGATGTGATATTGTATTGGTGAGGAGAACGGAGTTGCATCACTCGCTTGCGAGTGCCCTGTGATTTCCGCGATTTTCTCCTCACAGTGTGTTTGAATCATGGTTTATATATATGTATGTTATATGTTTGTTTGCAGGATTGCAGGTACATGACACCGACTCCACCTTGTTTCACAAGTCTGAGCATGTCCAGACTCAACGGTAATGTTGATTGGGAGATAGTAATGAGGTTTTTCCTAGTCTAGCCTCAAACCTAGTCACAGTATGTCATTAGTTTAGGTTTGGTATGTTTGGTTGTCTCGTCTGGTCTGTCTTGATTATTTGTTATACAAGGTTTATTTTGTGAATTTAATGGTAGATTATTGTTCTTTATAATTTAATGCTTATTTAAATTAATTTTAAATATTGTAGATAAAAGCTTCATATTTTATTTAATTAATTAAATTAGTTTATTGGTAAAATAATTTAGTCATTATGATTAAAATTATGTTATTAAATAAATTAACTAATTAATTAAAGTTACTTTTATCGAGAGAATAGATTAAATATATATTAAATGCTTTTGTGAGAAATGGAATTTTAAATATGTATTAAAATAAAAATGAAATTGATTTTGAATTTTAAATTCTTTAAAATAAAAGAAATTTTTGATAATTGATAGAAGAAAATATCCATGAGTTTGTTAGAAGATATTTTCTTGATTTGCCATGTGTGTTAGTTGAATTAAATGCAAATTTCTTGTTGAGGATTTTCTTGGAGAGAATATTGCCAGAATTGGGAAGGCAAGAAAGCACTTCACAGAAAAGAGAGAAAAATAGAGTTTTGTTGGAGAAATTGTGATTTTTGATTTGGGGTTTTGATTTATATTTCTGGAAGATCTCAGGTTTATTTTTGTTCAGTAATTTGCATTCTTTTGGAAAGTGGGATTTAAAAGGGCTTTGGAAGTTGCACGCAGTAGGCAAAGCTTTTCTTCATCTGTCAATTCTTCAAGCTACAAGAATACAGGTTATTTGCTATTTATTTGTTTTGTTTTGTGATTTGAAAGGATTGTCTGTATGAAGATTTAAATTTGTAGAATTTTTGTTAATTTGTGAAATTAAAAGATTGCCTAAGGAAATAATATTTGATTGAAACTTATGTACTTCTCGGTAAAATATTTTGTAGAAAATTTGTTACCTCTCTATGAAAATTTTGAAACAAAACTTTATAGTGAAATTAGAGAGCAACCCTAAAGGTTATTGTTAAAAATAGAAAAGTCTCAAGAGAAAATAGAAGAAATCTTTGTAGATTTATAAAATAAGTTCTCTGTTAAATTTGGGGAAAAGAAACCTCTGGGAAGAACTTTGATAAACATTACCTGTAGAAAAGGATTTTAGAACTTGGTTTGAAAATGAAACCCTCTGTGATTGAAATTGGAATTCTCTGAGAAAAAAATTGTGTAAATTGACAAATTTCCCAATTTCCTATAGAAAACTTCTGTGAAAACAATTGCCCGACTATTATATTTTTATTGAATAAATTATACATATATATATATATATGTATGTATGTATACAAAGATGTATATATATATATACATATATAAATATATATTTATATGTGAATTTGAACTGTAGAAATTTATTGTAAATTAAGTTGAAATGGCTGAGCGCGATTTTTAAAATAAAATGGCAAAAACTTTATACGCAGGAAATTTAAGGGTATTAAGTTTGTTTTTGTTTTAGTTAAATTTTGGGAGGCGATGAGCTGTGGTTGTATCCACAATCGCCACCCCTAAGGGAGGTGACAGTGGGAGCAGCCCAGCGCCGCCCCACCCACACAGGTTGGCACCCATGAAAGGAGCCAGCGACTGTGTATAAACCACTTAAAGCCCTAAACTTTATTCGCCATATTATTTATTAATACAATTTGCTTTATTAAATATACGGATTTCAAAATATATTTAATTTAAATCTCAAATACATTATATATATAAATATATATATATATATATGTAAATATATATATATTAATTTATATATATTTATATATATACATATATAATTTTAGGAAAATGATTAAGTATTTAAATAAGATCTTTTTTTATATAGATGCTTGTAAATGCATAAAGATAATTATTATCAAACAATAAAATTGGAAAGAGAAAATTGATATTTATTTTTGTGTAATTGAGAAAATCAGAATTAGACTAATTGATTCAATTCTTTTTTAATTGTTTGAGAAAAGAACTATAATCATGTTGTTTAATTTTCATGCTATATGAAATTGATTTGATTGGATTTAGTAAATCCTAATATTAGATTCTTATTCTGCCTGAATTGCTTTAAGTTGTTTTTACTCTTATTGTGCATATTGGGGATTATACGGGTTTATAAGTCTTCCAGAAGTAATTTCTTGAAAGGGAGTTGTATTTATGATGGTTTCATACTTTGAACAAACTAGGGTAGTGCGCATAGTCCTTTTCGGTTTTAGACTCCTAGTTCTATGAACAGGTTATGATGTCTATTGTGTTATGTTGTTACTTGTTGTTGGTATATGTGCACCATGTTTACCTTAGTTAGTGGAGTTAGTTTCCTTGTGTTATTATTAGGGGAGTGGCTCTTTTTGAGGGCCGACACACAAAGTGGTGCCAGGGTAACTCATGTAGAGTTAGTTAATCAGTTAAAACTAAATCAACACATTAGGTAGTCTAAAACTTTTAACTAGATTAATTAAGCCTCACTTATAGACTCAAGGGCTAGTTCAGACTTGGGGATGAGTCGAGAAGGCCTGGAATGGAAAAATTGATATCTAGTCATTATGAAAGATATTTGATTCCACAACAGATTGCATGAGGGGTCGGGTTTCGTAAGAGGTTACCAGGGTAACCCAAGATGGGGGTCGGAACCTAGGAAGAAAAACCTAGGTAACCTATGCAACATTGTGATGACACTCCACCTATAATAACAGTATCTTTGTGATCTTGGTGTATTTGATCTTTCAGTTCTGGAAGCAATGTAACCAATAAGTTAAGTTTGTACTTTTATAGTTTTGTCTATGGTATTGCTTGTGTCTAGGGTTTGTAGGTTATGTCTAAGGAACCTTTTTACTATCTCCTAGCACGGGGGGTGGGCTTGTGGGTACCACATGGTTGGGTGGAATGTGCACCTTACACCGTTGGGTCCCTAGTTCTTGTTCATGGCGATGAGTACTTCTTGGATGGAGAGCTCGGGTGTGAAAACGTTCTTACTCATATTTATTATTTGTATCAGTGGAAACCTTATTCTTGTATTAATCCTCAAATTGTAATCGAGGAGAACTTGTGTAATATGTAATTGTAGATTTTTATATGACCTACCTAATTTGGAAATGAGTATTGTAAATGTTATTCTAATTGCAATGTAAAGAAAGAATCATATTTGTTCTTTATATCTTTAATGATGTAATTTATTTGTTAATGAATGTATGCTCTTAAGTTTATGAGAATCAAACACATGCTATGTTAATTACTTTTGTCATCTTTGGGATTTACAGTAGTGTGGCGTCGCGTATCTTAGGGAATGTTTGCATTAGTGAAGTTCATGTTTACATTTTTTTTAAAAAAAATTATTACACTATCGTAGTCAATGCAACATTCTTTAGGTTACGAGACAGGGCATTACATTTACAAATTACTCAATTTAGGAAGAAACAAACTATTTTCATATTGCTTTCCATTTATGAAAACTCACTATGCTTGAAACACTTACTTCTTATGAATCCTAAGGAATTCCTTTTAAAGTTTATAACCCTATTCAAGAATTTTAATTAATTCCTTAAATTAAAGCCAAAAATAGAATAATACATTCAAATGAAATATTTAAAGACAAATGATAACACCATTAGTATTTCTCATTCATAACTTATAAGGAACATACATAGGATATCTTTTTCTTCCAAAGTAATACTTGTTTCGATATCAGTAATTTCTATAAACTTATTTAAGATCGCTACATACAGGATCTCACATCCAAGACAAACTATTGGTATATTTCCAGTATTCTATTCTAAGTGCCTTTCCTAAACTTAGCTTTCACCTAGAACCCTATTGAGACTTCATAATCCAACCTGTGTAATAAGCCCTGAAATCCCTTTTATAGAACAAGGGAGCAACAAGCATCAGGCTTAATTACACTTACATTTCATTTTTTTTGCACCATAATTTGAGATATTCTTAGTTTGTTACATGCAATCATCTGAGGAAAATGGAAGAGTAAAAGACTACATGCCATATTCCTTGAATGAAGACATGCCAGCTCCTCAAAAGGCAGAGTTTGTTGCAACCATGTTGAGTCCTAATCCTTATTCACCAAAGAAGATTCTCCAATAGCAGCTCCACCACAAACTCATATATTGTCCAGAAACAACATTCATGCCACCAAGGTTAACTAGTCTGGCACTTCTCCTACATACCAGCCCAAAAACATTCCACCTCAGCACTAGAAACAAGAAATCACATGAGTGTTGAATAGGAAAATATTAACAAAAAGGGCATGGTTTCATCAAAAACAAAAATAGGGTGCAATCATCACTCTAAGTCATCAACCTCATAGGATACTTGCCCACATTTTTCTCATGGTGGGACTGGAGAAACTGTCACCACCTGCTTGTTAGAATTCCTTGATAGTACGAGGAAGAGGGGATAATAATCACCCTCTAGATCAGTGTCACCCTTGTTGTCTGAAGGGTTATTAGAAACCTCACATGGAGAATTATATCCTTTCAGATAAGCCTTACAGTGCTCACTCTCTCTCCTTACCTTCTTTTCATATTCCACCATCCTCTTCTCTCTGTGTTTCACTAATTCTTCTAAAATTATCTGCTCTCATGGATGATAATTTTCCTTGTTACTATACTCCTTGAATTTCCTTAGTCCTATACTTTCTTTTGGCATATGAAGAGCTCCTTGAGTTCCACTTTCATCCTCAAAAGCATCTTCCTCAAACTCAAACAAACTCAACTTCTTAGACTCTCAAATCATCATGACAGACCTACTTGCCTAAGATAAGAATTTCTATTTCCTGACTCCAAGATAATCAATACTTGCACAATCCCTTACTAACCCACACCTCTCATTTACTGCATACTGAATTATGACAAAGAAGATCATCAAGCAATATGTATAAAATAAGCAGTTTGAAGCATGCAAAATTAATGATTTGAAAGCTCCTCACGCAGGCGAGTTGATCACTTAACAGCTCAGCATTGAATCTAAGCTATTGATTTCAAAGCATTTAAAACCTCATCCATGGTGATATGCACCTTGTTTTTTTATGTCCTTAGCAACTTGCTCATAGAAAACAGTGATGCCAGCTCAAGTGTTGTGATCTGTCAATCAGCATGTATCACCAACCTAATCTATGTTTTTCATTAATATCAGAGTACACAAGACCAATTTTTCTTAGAGAGAAACTTTCTTTATACATTTCGTCGCTTCATCGCTGATCTTCGCTAACTTCTAGGCTATAATTAGCGATGAAAGTATTCATGCAATGATCTTAATCTGTTGGATCATCCTGTTTTAAAACTTTATCGACGGTTCTCTAGTCCTTTTGTTGCTTTGCTTTTTTCTTTACAAGGAATCCCCAAGATCCTGCCACGTTTCCTTTTTCATTAATAGTCATCGCTTGTCATTGATTTACTTCATCCTTGCCCAGCTCCATCAGCGATGTAAACATCCCTGCGATTATCTTTAGCCCCTGGTTCTATGGCTTGACCTTTGGTCACATTCATCCTTCCATCGTGCATCGCTAATTCAAACTTTGTGCCTAGGCTTCTATCAATGAGGGGAGATGTTGTGGAGGCACCAGATTTAGACACATATAACCTACATAAAGATAAATTGCACAAAATACATTGCTCATAGGATCATATCAAATCAATGAAAGAAAACCTTTTAGAGAACACCATCGATGATCGCTAATTCAAAACTCAAGTTCTAAAATGAATTCAAGTTGAGAAATATAACATAAGGCCTTCATTCATCACTAATTCTCCTCATATACTCTGTAATAAATTAGTGATGAGAGGATTTATAAGGTCTATCATGTATCGCTAATACGAGTTCTACATTTAAAACATATTTGTGATCACTCAACATTTAAAGGAAAATACACATTATTGCTCATTGCTGATCCAAATTTTGTCTTGTTATGATCATCCGCGATGGGCAATAAGAACACAAGGCCAAAAGCATCGCTCATCGCTATTAAAAATTTGAAGGCTTCAAATCCATTAGTGATGAGCAATGTCAAAGAAAACATCATTCCATTGCTTGTCGCTCGTCGCTAATTCAAGGTATGTACCTATGAATAAATCAGCAATGAGCGATAAAGTTATGAGGGCCATTAGGACTTAAGTCGAAACCTTTGAGCATGTGCACTTAAGTTGTTAAAAGAGGGGACCCCTCTAGGGTGATATGAGAATAATAGACTCAAGACATTTCAAATGATGAAATACAAAGGATGTAAAGATCAAAAGATTCCTTACCCAATCTTTATAAAATAAAAGACCTAGACCTTACCAAAGGGACCGGTTACCAGATGACAGTGAATGACAAGAGATGATTAAAAAATGACTAGCAATGGGTAACAAGGAGTCAATTCAACCAAACAGAACCCTACGAGCATTCATATTGAATAAAACCTTAAACCCTCAAGATAACAACCCTACATCCAAATGCAATAAGGGTTTAAGATGGAACAAGAAATTTGTATGAGGGTTCCATCAGTGGCTCTAACTAGGGACACATGCCTCCTGTAGGCATGGTGAGATCTCAGAATTTTGGGTGAAGCAGACCAGGCATAAGAACAAAACAAAAGAAACAACATATGTACAAGATTTACACAAGCCAAAAGGACCTCAAAAGGGAGATGAAATCTCCACCCAACAACCATGAAAAATTCCTTAGAGATGCAAATTGTAGTATGCACCCTTCAAATTAACTGGGCTTTATTTTCTTGATTGGTGGCACTAGGCCACAAAAACCCTGGGTAAGGTTCTACCTCCGTCAAAAACCAACCTCTTAAAAGAATTGATGTCTTTCCATCCACATTTTCCCTTGTTGTACCACTGAGGTAAGAATAATTTCAATCCCACCAAAACAAATGTTAGGCCTCTTTTGAACAAGTGAGAGCTTGCTTGATCACAATTATTGTTATTAACATCTCTCACAACCTTTTTTTTCATAACATTGCTCGTGTAATCCCTACCATTTTGTGTTATATAATCAAGCATAAACTGAAGAATTTTATTATTTCACATGACACATGTGTGTCATATTGATAATATGAAACATGTTCATACTGAAAATAACATTCCTTGTTATTCATCTCATTGTAATGCTCCATCAAGATGCCTCCCAACTAAATTGGAAATTGAAAGCATTAATAATCTTTCATTTAACTGGCATCATGATACGTAACCCTGTCTGCAACATCTGTATCACATGTAAAACATTCATAAGTAATGCCCTCAAAGAGCTTATCAACATGTTGCTTTGTTTGCTTAAGGCCACATTTTGACCCTATGTCAGATGCATCATCAGAATCTTCGTCAAAGAGTAGATTATATCTACACCAATAAGGATCATCATTTCTTATCTCTGGTTAAGATGGAGGTTCATCAAACAATGGGTTTTCTATTACATTCATTCTTGACATAAGAGCCTCAACTTTCTCAACATGGAGGTCTAATTCCTTCAAGTCATTACTGCATCCAAAATCATTGTAATCACTAGAAGAACAAATAGATGCATTTTCAAATGCACTCCCATCATTATCAGCACATTTCTCATCTTCAGCAAATGATTCCATCTCTACTTCATGAGGATAATCACAATCAATAGAAAATTTTCCATACCCTATACCATCATCATTACTACAGCAAGAGGACTCATCAATATTGCAATTATGTTCAGAATTATCAGACTGAATGCTCAGTCTTACCTCTTCCATAGGAGCATAGGTAATGGATTCTTCAATAGAACTTAAACCACACCTTTCATTTGCTTCATATACATTTTCATCCTTTTCTCTGTTCTCTTCCTCTTTATGTGATATATGAATACTTGACTCATATAAAGTAGCTAAGTTATTATCATTGCAAGTTTAAAACATGATAGTTTCTTGATGATGTGTTTGGAGCTCCATGTGATCAACATTATAGAATTTTGTGTAAGCTGAAACAATAGGGGTGTAAGTGCTCTGATATTCATTTTTAACTTCTGACTTACACCTTTTATGAACATTTGGTGTCTTATGGCAGTAAACACTTGTATTCAAATGACCCTTATGCATTCCATAATTTAGGTTATTTTCAATGCTCATGGCTATCCCATATGCTTGATGCAAGGTTTTGGGATCCTTATCTCTTAGTAGATAACTCATCTTATTATCAAAAGCTCCCAAATAAATAACCAAACACACTACATCACTTAGTTCCAAAACATCAGGAATGTCTCTTAATGTTTTAGCAAATCTCTAGTTAAATTATGGGACTAGCTCATCCTTTTCTTTCTCAATGTTCATAAATTTATTGAGCAAATAACTAGCACTAATTCTTTCACTGAACTACTCCATGAAAACTGCTTTGAACTCATTCCAAGAACAAAGAGAGCATACTGGTAAATCAGAGAACCAATCTCTTGCATCTCCTTTTAAAGACTAGAGAAACAACCTTATAATCACATCCTCATAATCAACTTCATAATCATCCATCAGAATATTAAATTCTTGTAGATGCTTACTTGTTGATTCAGACTTCTCACCACTGAATTTTGGAAAATGCTCTCTGATTTTAGAGGGAATAACATTTGGGTAACCATTAATGCCATCAAAATTTATGGCCATATACCTTTTTGATGCTATAACTTCTTTTATTATATGACAAGGGTTGAGCACTATGCATTGTTACATTTGGGCCTACATAGGGATGCATGGGTTGATGATACATTTTCTTACAGCTCTATAATCCTTCCTACATTATGCAATTACACTGGGCAACTCAAACTTCTTTTACAACCTAATCTTAAGCTCTTACAATAAAAATATTCTCTCTACTTGCTTAAGATCTTCTAAATGTGTTTATTCAAAGACATTTCATACTTCATTTCATAATAAATACTATAAGATGGAAACACAGAGGTATGCAAGTCTATCACTACTATTCCCTTCCTTAGTGCTCAATCACTTAATAGGGAATCAAATTTTTCAAATCTTACAAACATGGCTTTCATATATGGATTTTTCTTCTTTGAAAACCAAAAACTAAAGAATACCTAGATATTTGTAGCTGCTACAAGTTCTTCTTCCTAAATAGAAACGTGTGCAAACCTAAAACGTTCTTCACATCTTCATCAAGTTTGTTGATAGAGTCACCACCTCTTTTCATAGAGGATTGAACTTCAAACAATATGAAGCTCCTTCAAATATGAATGCCCTTCTGAGCTTTCTCCCATAGCAGAGTCACACATATATCTCTTGAAACTTGTTCAACAGAAACATTTCCAAGTCTGAAAATTCCTCAATATCTGAACTAGATGTTCAGATTCACTAAATTCTTGACTCTAATAGTTTGCAACTGGAGATTCATAGCTTTTCCCCAGTAGAGTCACCATTTCTATTGGTGACTGGGATGGGAAAATAAGACTCAACAATTTCCAATCTCTAGTTACAAAATGTTTTGAAACTTCAATCACGATTAACGCTAGATGATCTTCTATCATATATTTCTCAAGTTACTCCCCAGTAGAGTCACCATTTCTATTGGTGATTTTTCCAGTAGAACCGAACAATTCTCTAAAAAGTAGCCAACTCCTATGATGAAGAATTGTTAGGTTAGTGGCCAACACAACGAGCATAAGATTTTATGGTTGGTACTCCTTCACTTCAGGCTCTGTGAAACCTAGGAGGGTGATCCTAATTGTGTTTTCAGATACTATATTCGATTAATAACACATTTATACACAGTTTGATCCCTACTTATTGCAAATAAATTTTATCTCACTGAAGATTTGGCGGATTTTCAAATGATCTACTAACTATTTGCTAGGAATTGGGAATAATCCAACTTATACTCGATCCTTGGAAATATTTTTAATTGAATATTGTCTTATCTTAAGTCTAGGGCTAGGAACACTATTTGTTCATTCTATGCAAGATATTCTAACAAAATGACCAGTGTCTCATCAATTGGAGCAATAGAGTCAAATATATAAGGATCAGTAATTACTCAATTTAGGAAGAAGCAAACTATTTTCATATTGCTTTGCATTTATGAAAACTCATTGTGCTTGAAACACTTACTTCTTATGAATCCTAAGAAATTCCTTTCAAAGTTTATAACCCTATTCAAGCATTTTAATTAATTCCTTAAATTAAAGTTGAAAACAAAGTAATACATTCAAATGAAATATTTGAAGACAAATGATAACACCATTAGTATTTCTCATTCATAACTTATAAGGAACATACATAGGAGAGTATTTTCTTCTAGACTAATATTTGTTTCAATATCAGTAATTTCTATAAAACTTATTTAAGATCACTACATACAAGATCTCACATCGAGGACAAACTATTGGTCTATTTCCGGTATTCTATTCTAAGTGCCTTTCCTAATCTTAGCTTTCACCTAGAACCCTATTGAGACTTCAGAATCCAACCTGTGTAATAAGCCCTAAAATCCCTTTTATAGAACAAGGGAGCAACAAACGTCAAGCTTAATTACACTTATATTTCATTTCATTTTCACCAGAATTTGAGATATTCTTAGTTTGTTACATGTAATCATCTAAGGAAAATGGAAGAGTAAAAGACTGCATGCCATATTCCTTGAATGAAGACACGCTAGCTTCTCAAAAGGCGGATTTTTTTGCAACCATGTTGACACGCCATCTCCTCATCCTTGTTGACCAAAGAATATTCTCCAAAAGCAACTCCAACACAAACTCTTATATTGTCTAGAAACAACATACATGTCGCCAAGGTTAACTAGTCTAGCACTTCTCCTACATACCAGCCTGAAAACATTCCACCTCAGCACTAGGAACAAGAAATCACATGAGTGCTAAATAGGAAAATATTAATAGAAAGGGCATGGTTTCATCAAAAAAAAAAAGGGCGCAGTCATCACTCTAAGTAATGCAAACCTAAACCATTTGATGATGCAAAAAATGTGCATTCAAGATACAAACTATCATTTAAGTGTAATGCAAAGGTGTCAATAGGTATATTTTTTATTCTACACCTTGTGAGACTAAACCAATTTTTCTAATACATCAAGGTGGGTAGGTGAATTATACTAGAGGCTTCAACTCATACCATAGGTCTCCCAATTCTTCTGGGCTACATTGCACTAAGGTAGTCTCTTAAGATCCCAAAGGGAAAAAAATGCCAAACTTTTTCCTTCTAATTCTCTTAATCTATGGCACTTAAAAATGTTGCATTTATTACCTAGAGGTAGATTCCCTCTACAACATCCTATCTCAGTTTTACTCAAGTATAGACTATTTAACCTTGACAACAATGAATTATTCTTGAAAATGACTCATTTGAGAGTAGTGTAAAGGTATCAATAGGAATAATTCTTCTTCCACACCTCATGGGACCAAATCAACTATGCCAACACATCAAGATGGGTAGGTGAATGCAACTAGAGGTCTTAGTTTGTTCCCTCAATCTCCTAATCTTTCTCAGCTACATTGCACTAAGGTAGTCACTAGATACATGTTCTCCTAGGTCAACTTCTATAAATGACCTAGTAGACAAGTGGCATGCAATTATTCAACATGCTTATAGTCTTGCAATTAGCATTCATGAGAACCATGGGTTTTCTAATCTTGCATTCTTCTTATCTAATAAAGAAAAACAAGATGAACATTTAACTTTAGGCACACAATCCATAAGATTGCTTGAAAATGGTAATGATGTTGGTGATCAATCCCACATTCACAGTGACTATATCATAGTGTAACATGTGTTACATATCTCATAGGGAATTTATTATTTAAAATTCCTTCATGAGGAAAAAAAATTAGAACAAATCACTTATGGGATTTGAGTGACTAGTGTAACATGTCTTAATCTTGCATGCATGGTGACTCTATGTCATTGTGTAACATGTATTATAGTGAGTGGTATCACTTGTGGGACTTGAGTTAATATGAATAAATCAACTCTTATGGTACTAATATACCTAGGTATCCAAATGTTTTTAGGCATAACATTTACCTTTCTAAAATAGAAGTCTTTTTCTTTGATGAATGCTTGATCTTTGCACATGAGGACAACATTATTATGATTAAGTATAAATTTTCTAGCTAGAACCTAGCTATGGATTTAAACAAAGTGCTACCCTTTTTAGGTGACCATAAATACTAGCATGGGAAAGTAACTTTATATTGCATGCTTGATGCTATTCACATTAAGATAGGTTTTGCAACCAAGTATGCACTTGTGAGCTATGTGAGTTTGAAAACTTTAAATTTGATCTTAAATTCCATATTATCATATGTATGTGAGGTGGCATTGAGTGAATAGATTTGTATTCTCTATTTATGATGATTTTTTGACTAATACATGTATGTTAATGAGTTGTATGTTGAAATTTTGAATTAGAGGTTTCATTTTGTTCATGGATGCTCCCATGATGTATATATGTCATATAATATTATTAATGGCTTATTGAGAGGTTGTATTTCTATGTCCCTTTATCATGTTCATAGGATGAAAAGGTACATGAGGTAGTAATTTTCATGAGATGATGATCCCATGTGGTCATGGAAGTGAGTTTTTTCCATTCTTTTTATTTGAAACTGGAATATAATCATTTTAGGTGCATTCACAATTATTATAATCATTATCTCAAATGAAAAATGGTACATCTTAGTGTGTTAGGAAAATATAAATATGAAAATAAATAGAATGAAGAACAACATTTAATACATATAGAAAAAACTCACATAAAATATGTAACAAACTACTCACCTAACCCCTTATTTTATAGAAAATATAGACAACATCAATAAAATAAATATGTATTCACAACAAAGTCATATATGCATACAATGTCATATATCATTAAAAAATAATATGTACAAGAAAGCCATATAGGCTTACAACAAAGCCATATATGCATATAATGTTATATGTCAGTGCAACAAAAATATGTGTACAATAAATCCATATGGACATACAAAAATCCCTAATATAACCAATATTATCGATTGGGATGGAATATTTGATGATTCTTTATCTATCAAGTAGGTAGAGAGGGAACTACTGTTTGTTTCTTTTGAACCTATTGATTTGAACTCCTCTCTAAAAAATTATGTTCAACTAATACAATAAAAAATACACATTAATATAGAAAAAATGAAATATGCAATGACATATAATTGAGTAATCACTTACCACAATCTAATAATCAGCCTCAATCATTCATTATCTTTCTTCATGAACATTTGAGGGGAAGGTGCAAAAATTAGATTTTTGAATCCCTATGAAAAGCATCAAGAAAAAAATTAGACTATAGATGAATATCATTAAAATTTACAATAATATATGTAGAATAAAACAAGAAATAGAATATGAATTTTATTAATTTGGATCATAACTCTATCAAATACATTGAAGACACAACTACTACAATAATTCCCATATCCATTGTTCCATGAATATCAAGAGGATTTTAAACTAATGTCATCAACCTAAATAGAACATCATTTTACCAAAATATAACCTTGAAACTATTTGCAAACATAATAATTAGAAATAGTATAACTTACCTCAATGAAACTTGTACAACCACTCCCACTAACAGGTCCTGATATTGAAGGTCTAGCATTCACTTGTTCCATGACATATGAATTTCAATATTACCATTCATATAATAAAAAAATATTTACATTTAGTATTTATTGTTTCCCTACAAATTGCATATTTGTGGACTCAATAATGCCACATAATTAGGAGTTGAAGGGCTGACAAACATAGAATGAACAATTTAACCCAAAAAATCTATTACATATAATTTACATTATTTTTCATTCATAATAGATGAACATAGTTAATCTTAGATTTCAAAGGGAAATATAATAAATTAAATATAATCTTATTCAAAATTACATGTTCGTCAATGCAAAATGTCTTATCCATCAACTCATTTGTGAACACCATATCATCTAATATGGATGTGTCTTCCTCCTAGCCCTTTGCATCCTGAGCATCCTAAGACACATAATCATATATAGACTCATAGTTCTAAAAAAAGTGAGGTGATCATCAATACCTATAATCCTCTCCATTGTTTCCTTTTGCAAAAACCATGTTGTATTGTAGTAATGTTTTTGCGAGGGATTTGATGGACTATAAAGTCTCCACCTCAAAACTCTCCTTCATAATGGAAGGGATTATGA